>BPLQ01011826.1:0-20621 GCA_021605075.1 Caerostris darwini
TGAAAAGTATTTAAATAACTTTAGGAAAATAAATAATGGCGTGTCATTTAATGAATAGTATATAATATGCTTTCAATGATAATGTATTTGTTCAACGCCAGCAGAATTTTAAACGTTTGGAAAACATTCTTTATTATTTTATAGAGTCATCAAGAAATTTTTTTTTCTGTTTTCACCATATAAAATCATTGCGTAAGCAGACATCCATTTCTTGACGTCACATTGCAATACTTTATAAATAATTTTTATATTAGAATAATTATTTCACATTCGATAAAATTAAGTTAGTACTAAATGTGATAATTAAATATCATTTAAGCAAAAATTAAATTAAAATAGTTTACGTCATTTTGAGACAAAAAAGTTATTATATATGTATATAGATATATTGGCAATCAATTCCTCCCTAGCACCTCAGTCTACTTCCAGCGAAAAGTGCATCTCTTGTCTTGAAGACCTTGACTCAAACGGCAAGGATATCGTTATGGAGTTGATCCCAGGCCGTTGATCCCAGGTTGATCCCAGGCCGATTCCAGGCCCTGGGTAATGAAAAGGCGGATTCTCTTGCCAAAAAAGGAACAACCATCACACAAACCTTTTGTAAAGACATCTCTTTTCACTCAATGAAATTGATGATCCGAGACTTTTTTCAGAACACTATCTCATAATCTACTTGAAGGTAACTCATCTAAAACCTGGTTTAACTTTATTCTAAAGATCCCTGATCAGCCCAGGTTTAAAGCTGCTGCCATTTTTCAGACTCCTGACGGGCCATGATTGTTTGGCCAATCATCTTTTTCGAATGAAAATATTTGCAAGCCCAAAATGCATGCTCTGCAATCTTGGAGAGGACATGGATTCATCTCACCTTCCTGTCTGCCCTGCACTTGTTTCCTCTACTGTGTATGGACGTTACAGGAGGCTAGGGCCCTTATGGGCTAAACATGTCACTGTGTTATTTCTTTCGTTTCTCGTTGTTGTTTTCATTTTCCTTGTGTTCTTTTTCTTTTTTTCTTTTATTACTTTTTGTGACCAAACATTGTAAGTAATATATATACATATATATATATATACACTCAAGAGGCAAAAAATTATGACCACCTGCCAATAATGAGTTGGCCCACCATTGGCGTGCAACACAGCTTCAACCCGCCTTGGCATGGATGCCACAAGTCCTAGTAGATGGCTGGAGACAGATTGTACCAGATGTTTAAGCAACGGTCACGCAAATCCGAGATATTGCGAATTGGTGGTCTTTGAACGCTGGGCTGCCGTCCCAGGACATCCCAAATATGTTTTATCGGATTGAAATCCGGTGAGTTAGGCGGCCAGGAAATTTAACTGGAATTCATCATCATGTTACTGGAACCACTCCAACACAATTTCAGCCTCGTGGCAAGGGGCGTTGTCCTGTTGGAACATTCCATTTCCAGCTGTAAAAACAGAGGTCATGTAATGGTGCAACTGGTCCGCAATGATGTTCAGATACCCTGTAGCATTCATGGTCTGCTCTACCACAACCACGGGTCTCAGAGATGCCCAAGAGAACGTCCCTCAAAGCATAATACCGCCACCACCGACCTGTGTATGACCTACTGTACATTGAGGGAGCAACTGTTCGCCTGGAAGATATGAATGACAAATGTTCGTGATGAATGACAAACCGTGATTCATTTGACCAGGCAACTCTCTCCCACTGATCCATGGACCAGTCACGATGTTCCCGGGCCCAGCGCAGGCGCAGTTGGCGATGACGCTTGGTCAGCAAAGGCACACGAGTGGGACGTTTGCTGCGTAGCCCCATATCCAACAGTGTCCGCTGAACAGTGTGCTCCGATACTATTCTACTTGGCCCCTGCATTGTATTGGGCTGTCAGCTGAGCCACTGTCTGGCTCCGGTTTTGCTTCCCTATTCGAGACAGTCTCCGACGACCTTTTCTTTGATAGCGTGTGGACGTCCAACACCATGTCGTCTACTCCTGGTTTCACCGTCATTCATCCACTTTGCATAAGTACTAACAACTGTAGATCGCGAACAACCCACGAGTCGTGCAGTTTCGGAAATACTTGTTCCGAGCCTTCGAGCCATTACAATCTGTCCTCTATCAAAGTCGCTTAGATCCGCAGCCTCTCCCATCACACACAGAAGTAAGATTCTTCAGGAAAGAGTGATTCTTCAGACTCTGTAGGGGTGGTCAGCAGCAGTTAAATACCACTTCCACCGGTTCTCTGATCACGTGCATCATTCCACGGTCATCCAGGCGAGTTCATTTGCCAAATGTGCCATGGATGGGGTGGGTCATAATTGTTTGGCTAAGAGCTTCAGGACGGGTGCTCCATCACAACAGAAGCTGCTTCCTTCCCCTTCAATCATGAGCATATATGGCCAGTATATATATATAATCTTTTATATTATAATCATTTATTATTTTTTTTCTTCTATACATATTTTTATCATACTGAAAGATATTTTAAAGTGCAATATAAAGTAATTATTGTTCTTGCTGCCAAACATACAATTTTCTCATTTTAAGGAACTTTTAAATAGAATTGGTGATTTATGTAGTAATTGTAAGAAAATATAACTTCGCGCTTTACTCAGGTAAATTGTATACAATTGCTTGTATAATTGCTTGTATAATTCTTACGTAGTTTTTATGAAACAGTATATGTACAAGTATTATATATTAGGAATTGTAATCTCCATGTTGACAATGATAGAGTGCTTATATGAAATTTATAGCATAATTTGAAATTTTGCTGATGTTTTAACTTGCTTAAATATGTTGTAGTGATCAAAAGGAACAAGAAAAAGAAATGTATAATGAAAAGGAATTGGAACATTACCTATCATTTGAATGTACTACTAAATTTATGATAGTTAAAAATAAATTTATTTTGAGTTCAAGAATACATTACAACATTATTTAGAACCCCGCTACATCGCATATGTTGACATTTGAGAAAAGTCAGAAACTGCTTTCATCTCGCAGAGAGATCATAAAATACTCAGCCAGAATGAGATACCTAAATGAAATAATAAAAATGTTACTACATTATAGTCTAAAGAATATTTAGTTCTTTTTTATTTATTTGAAATAGAAATTTATCAGAAATTAAATTAAAGAAAAATATATTAAAGAAAAAATATGATTAAAGAACTAAATATTAAATGTGATTAAAGAAAAATATTTTAATCGTAAAATATACACGTATTATATTGTTTGTGTTACATAATTGATTGCTAAATATGCATTGCAAGTTTTGGTAAAAACAGTAAACAGTTTTGGTTAACAGTTTTGGTTCCAGTATTTCATCCAGCTTTTCTCAATAATATTAAACTCATTTAAATTACTCTTTAGTCTAATAATCTAATATACTTCAGAATGGCGAACACCATCCCGATTATTATAACATGATTTTAGAGTAGTCGTAGGAAATATATAGACGTCATTGTACACATTTTTTTTATCTTTGAAAAGCTCTTTGATTTTGTAAAAATATACATAAAATGTAATCCATGTAAGTAATATCTTCTGTGTAAAAGATTTTCTAATTTACCTTTGCACTTCAGGTCAGTTTGATTTGCGATGTGTAATCTTATTTTTTTTTTTTTATGTCTCGTGCAATACTCTGCAGAATACGATGTAATATTATTTTGTTTCAATATAAATAAAAAATGCAATTGGAATTGACATCTCTAAATTTTTCAATTCCTTCTATTAGCTCACACTCTCCCGATATATATCTTGTTCAAATTTTAATCGTTAATAAAATACTTTTCATCCTCTCAAGTTCAAATAGGGGATGTCACTTGATGTTAATACAGTTTTTTCAAATCTTAATTCAGTAATTAAATTTAATTAATTAATATTAGTTTTTTTTAGATTTAAGTTGCACATATTACACAGTTGCATTACACACATCAATAGATGGCGCCAGATAAAATTAAAAAAATGAATGAAAATTTTTTATAAAGGACTTCCTGCAATAGAGTGAAAAAAAAGTAGGAATTGACTTTAAAAGAGTTTTTTTTTAATATATTACTTGTTTTGTTTTAATATAAATAAAAAATTCAATTGGAATTGACATCTCTAAATTTTTTTATCTGATTATTATACTGGTATTATTGAATTTTTTTTTATTTTTTTTTTTTTTATAATTCATCAAGTTTTGAACAAAAACAATTTAATTTATAATAACCAATGCACTTTACCCTATAAATTATGAATAAATTTCATGGCTAAATATTTTATCTTCCAAAAATTTTATACTGACTTATTTGATTAAATTTGATGAATAGAATTAAAAGTGACTGTTTAAAAGTTGAATCTTTTGTGGCAATAATTATGCTTTAAATCTATCACTCAATGTCACTTTATAATTTATTCAATGGCTGAGAGACGAACTTTAATAAAAGAATTATCCACATATAACATCTTCAATTATATATAATTTTCCAGATTCCACAGAATGAAAAATAATTACCTTTTAAATTCATTATGATAATAAGCTCCCAAACTACTCTTTGTTAAGCACATTTATAAGACATCAATTACAAGGCCGTCTTTCAACAACAGACACGACCCCCAGAGTGCATTATTACCAACGCAATGGGGAAGGCCCTTAACAACATGCCAGCGTGTGAAGGAAGGCGGGCAATGACGAAAATGGCGCTAGACACATTGCTCAAATAGTTGTTCCATTGTTTCCTTGAGCAAAGGGGGATCAGCCGGTAGAAACAATTGAATCCGATTTAAAACGAAAGGGACATATACGTTGAACAACGCCTCAGAGAACACAAGAGATTTTATTTGTGTCACTGAGTGATTAAAATGGATTTAGTAGTGTCCTTAAAACAAACCAGAGGTTGGGCGTGGGCGGGGGTAGAGTTCCAAGGAATTTTATGAGCTGTGCAGAAGAGGGTCTTAAAAGAGATTGGGGGTGGGGATGGAGGCGACATTCTTAGAAGGGGGACTAATCGAACGGCGCCGATCGTACCGAAAGTGAGAAAGGATTGAGTAGAAAGACGCGGAAGAATCGTAATGTTGGCGTTAAAGTGCTTTTAGCCAGTATCAAACTTGTTTTTACGACAATGCATTAAAAAAAAGCAGCGTCCCCGTGATATACTCGTTTGAAGTACTGATCTGCCATTGAAAGCGCACTAGGTAGATTACACAGGGAAAGGGAATATTTATAAAAATAAATGGGAATGGTAGAAACAGTAAAACTGTTGAGGATATAAAGTGGTGCTTGGCGAAAATTTAAAATTTTGAACTTGATTAATTTAAGGTAATATCACTGCGAGTTTCGGTTTATTTAAGTTTACTTGGTGGAATTAATTATTTAATCGTGTGTCGTGTTATTTAATCGTGTTACATATCCAATTTAAGGAATTGAAGTTGGATTTTTTATTATTTGTGTTAAATAAATTCAATTTACCGTATAAAAGTAATTTTAAGAACAGTACATTTTATTAACTTGATTTTATTTTATAAAAAGAAATAATATGCTCTATTGATACTTTTTTTCTGGTATATTTTCCTGGTATAAATAACTATTAAATTCATTCAATAACTGATACTCTTATTTGCTAAACAATACAAAAAAATTTACAGTAATTAGATTGTATTTGTTTTGAATTATTTTTAATATTATATTTATCTAATGCACAACAAATTAAAGTTGTTCGATTTTTTTTATATTGAAATTATATTGAATAGTTATTTCATTAATTTAACAAAAAAAATTATATTAATTAAATATTTCAATATATTAAAAAAAAATAGAAATTCATTTATAGTTTATTTATTACCTAAGAATGAATAAAATTGAAAAAATATGAATGGAATTGAAAGTAGATACTAATCACATTTACAGAAACAGAGAGTAGATATTTTATTTCGGAGAGATATTAATTATGAGGTCAAAAAATGTTAGAAGAAGTACAAAATTATATATATAATATATTAAATCATACATAAAGCTATATAAACAATAGCTCAATACATAAAGCTATACCTTTTTATCCGTGTTTCGTACAAAAAAAAGCTGCTTTTTGAATGCGAGATCACCCCACGAGAGTTTAATATTTCGGCTGAGTTTTATACAGAAGGGGATTGATTTTTTTTATATCATAATTAGATATTTTCAGTTTCACTCTCTTTGAAAAAAGTATGAAAAAAAAATTAAAAGATATTTGATCCTGTCTATTGATTTTTTAACTAAGGCTGAAAAAAAATTTGTCATTATTACTTTGAAAAATATGTTACGAATAGAAAAGTGTTTATTTTTTAGATGAGAAAATCTTCAAACATGTTTGTTTTTCTAATGATTTAAACATTCATATCAATAGAAAAGTAATTAAACATACTGCTCGTATGCGCTGTTTAGACAAACAACATATTTATGCACAGATAATAAAAACAGTCCTAAATGTAATGTTTGGTACGGCCTCTTGCATAATAAGTTTACTAAGTTTTCATCATCAAGAAAAAACAGCACCACTAATGTTTACTTAGATTTATTGAATCTCTTCATTGCGTCTCAGAAATTTCAACCGTGGACTATTTATTAGTAAGATGAAGCACCTCCTTACTGGGATGCCTTAGTTCATGAGTTAATAGATTTAAGTCAAAGTAATTTTCATAGTAGTTCTAATCTGAGTAAAGCGAACAATATGTTGTATGGGCTGGTAGTTTGAAAGGAAGGGTCCAACATCATGGTCTCCTGATATTACTCTCTTGTTTTTTATCTTTTGGTGTTAATCAATGACAGTAGATTTTCCAACCAATAATTGTGGTTAAAAAAAGGAGATATATGAAGATTAGGATATATTCTAGTATTTAAAATAGTCACAACTTCTTCTTATAACTAGGATTTTTTTTAAAACAAAATTTGAAGAAAGAAATTCTAATGACTTAGACACCAAAAACCTTTATCAAAAACAAGTCAATTTATAAAATAGAACAGGATATTTCTAGCACTACGAAACTCAGAGTCCTGTAAACCATAGGAAACACAATTACATCACCATACATATATAAATATAAATACATAATTTATGTTCATATATATATATATATATATATATATATATATATATAGTAACAAACTTTCAAAAACTAACAAAACTAAAGACATCAAGAACCCTGCGTTTCCATATTTACTCTACTTTTCAAAAACCTGAAAAAAGAGACTGTTTTCATCAGCTCTGCTCAAGTTGCAAAGTGAAGTGGAACATAAACAAAAATAAATGCAAATTTCTGATTTCCGTCAACCCGCCGAGAACGAACTTAGCTACGTATTGAGAAATATTTCTGAAGCATTTTTTTTTTTTTTTTTCCTTTTTTTTTGTATTTTCCTTTTTTTTATTGTCTTATTGAAAAACTCAAGAAATGAAGTTGAACTTTTATTTCCCACTACAAAATGTGGAACATATTACATTTTCAATTTTATTATTATTTTTTTAAATTTTATTTCATTCACTACCACTGTCTGTACAAGGTGCTTTTCTTTCAAACCCGGATTACTATACCTTTTTATCCGTGTTTCACACAAAAAAAAGGCTACTTTTTGAATGCGAGATCACCCCACGAGAGTTTAATATTTCTGTTGAAATTTATACAGAAGGAGACTTCATTGATTTTTTTTTTTATGTATCATAAGAAGATATTTTCAGTTTCACTCTTTTTGAAAATAATTTAGAAAAGAAATTAAAAGATGTTTTCTTCAGTCTATTGATTTTTTAACTCATGCTGAGAAAAATTCTATCGTTATTGATTTGAAAAATGTGTTACGAACAGAACAGAGCTTTTTTTTTTAGTTTAGAACATTTTAGTTGCATTAATGTTTAGTTCTCTGTTCCGTATAAATATTTATATATATAAAAAGATATATTTTTTATTCTTTTGTTTAAATATATATATATATATATATATATATATATATATATATATATATATATATATATATATATATATATATTGATAGATAGATTTAGTTGAATAAAAGTAAATAATACTTAATCTAAAATAAAAATAATTATCGAGAATTTCGTCATGAGAACTATTCCTTATATTATTGAAATTTTTATTAATAGTTCTTTGTCTCCTGCGACTAGAAATTACTCAAAAATAAAATGAAATTTATTAGAAATAAATATCAATAATTGGAATGGTTAGAATAGCACAAGAAGATTTAACAAAACACATAAAAATTTGAACAGAAAATAAAATAATAGGGTGGGAAAACATGTTATATGGGAAATCCGTAAAATCGCAAAGGAATTTGTAAAAGGAAAATGAAATACTTATAAAAACGCACTGAAAAAAAAATACTTATAAAACACCAAACTTAATTAATTATATTATTGTGAGGATCGCATTTTCAAGTGAAACGTACCCTGATTATAGTATAAATTGTGTTATACCTGGTCTCTAGAAGACAGGATCTATTTGCATTTTTTAACAACTAATTATACATAAAATAGATATAGAGTAACAAAGTATCAAAAACCAAAAAACGAAAGACATGAAGAACCCAACGTTTCCATATTTACTCCACTTTTCAAAAACCTGAAAAAAAGAGACTGTTTTCATCAGCTCTGCTCAAGTTGCAAAGTGAAGTGGAACATAAACAAAAACAAATGCAAATTTCTGATTTCCGTCAACCCGCCGAGAACAAACTTACTTACGTATTGAGAAATATTTCTTTTTTTTTTCTCTTTTCCTATTTTTTTTTATTGTTTTATTGAAAAACTCAAGAAATGAAGTTGAACTTTTATTTCCCACTATAAAATGTGGAACATATTACATTTTCATTTTTATTATTATTATTATTTTTTATGTCATTCACTACCACTGTCAACAAGGTGCTTTTCTTTCAAACCCGGATTACTATACCTTTTTATCCGTGTTTCATAAAAAAAAAAAAAAGCTGCTTTTTGAATGCGAGATCACCCCACGAGAGTTTAATATTTGGGTTGAGTTTTATACAGAAGGAGACTTCATTGATTTTTTTATGTATCATAAGGAGATATTTTCAGTTTCACTCTTTTTTAATAACCCTTTAAAAAAAATGAAAATATATTTTTTCTGTCTATTGATTTTTTAACTAATGCTGAAAAAAATTCTATCATTATTAATTTGAAAAATGTGTTACGAATAGAACAGAGTATATTTTTTATATGAGAAAATTTTTGCGGTTTTAATTTTTAATTCTCTGTTTCGTATAAACATTTCTATACCAAAAAAATGTGTTTTTATTCTTTGCAAAAGAATAAATCCTATAATTAAGATAAATAATATTATGTATTGTACATTTTATTCTAATTGCATCATTAATTGATAAAAACTAGAACTACATGTGTATTGAATACATATATATATACAGAGAGAGAGAGAGAAAAAGATTGATTTAGTTGAATAAAACTAAATAATGCTTAAACTGAATTAAAAATAATTAATGAGAATTTCATGATAACTAATTCCTTATATTATTGAAATTTTTTTAAATATTCTTTGTCTCCTACAATTAGAATTTACTCAAAAATAAAATTAAAAAAAGTGTCTTAGATATTCAAGGTTTGTAGGTAAAATAATCAAAGATATCATTAGATAAATAAATTGATTATAAAAGATTGATGATGAAAATCATAATTAATTTATATTTTAGGTAATCAAATTATTCAAAAGCATTTTGTTTATTCTTTAAGGGAAAGATTAAGAATTCATTAGAAAAGCAAAGTAATAACCTAAATTTCATTACCCGTAGCTTTTTTTGTACACTTGTTTGCTTTTTTTGTTCTGTTTTATGATATAAAATTTAAAATATATTTTCTTTCTTCTTGATGATTATCATATAGAAATTTTTTATTCTTTTAATATTTATTGCATTAAAATGAAACAGCTGTAACACAGCAAATAATGTCTTTTTTTTCCCTTGAAATCGCATTTTAAATTTTTATTACTTAAGCATTTTCATTGAAGTTTTAATAATTATTATAAACAATATAAATATCACAATTGTTATCAATGAATTTCAAGTTTTCAAGTATACTTAATCTATGAAATTGGCATCAAGAATAATGGTGTTCTCCTAAATTAGAAAAAAAAATTAAAAGAAAGAAATTTCCACGAATTAGAACGACGAAGTGAAAAAGACTGTAAAATTAAAATAAGTTGTAATTCAATTGTGTGGAATATGTATATATATTTAAAAAAAATTGTTTAAGCTTATCAGTATTTTTAACGATAGTAATTAATTTCATAATTCCTCTTTTTTTTAAATATTTAATTTAAAAATCCTATTCAGTGAATTTCAAAGTACCTGTTTACTCTGAAAGTCAAACAGCAATCTATATTACGACTTTTAAAGGATACAAAAATTTTTAATACTGTCGTATTTTGAAAATTTATAATCCATGCATTAACTTTAAAATTTTAAGACTACACCATACAAAAATATAAGCAGCTTTTCAATTAATTTAAATTAATGTATTTACCTTATAATTCAAGGAATCTTTATTGAGTTAAAACTTATGAATCTTTTTATCTTTTCCTAATATAATTTTCTTCCTTCGCCGTAGCCTAATATATTCATGTAAAGGTGAAAATTATTAATTTATAAAAATATCATTGATAAATAAAATGAAATTGAATGAATTGCATTTTTATTAGCCTAATTTATAAAAGTTTAAGGCGACCAGGTAAGTAAAATTCAACCAAAGAAAATCGATTTTTACTCTTTTGCACCATTAAATAGTTTAAAATTTTAGTTTTCCAACGATGTATCACACTGTTGGTATTAAAAAAAACAGAAGTATGTTTATTAAAAAAACAGAAGTATTTGAAGTTTTCATTCTTTCGTAAAGCACTTTACAGATTATGGGTCATTTAAGGGCTGGCGAATGTAAACAAACCACTTGGAATCTTAGTTATTGCTCTATTTTTATTATTATCTCTGATAAACCTTTCCTATTTTGTTACGATTGAAGAATTGGAAACTGTAAAGTTAACTGTAACACAGTTTTTAACTTTTAATTGTTTCCTTTTTTTATTGATGCTTCCTTCTCAAAGCATCTATCAAGTAAAATTGAAATTTCTCGGTTATGGCCTTGCACACTAGATTATATTTACTTCAGTAAGTTGTATTTAATTATTATTACATAGATTTACTAGCTTATTTATAATGCCTCGAAGTAAACGTTTATCAAAAAGAATATCGTTGGAAAACCAAGTATTTGTGATATTGAGAGTGGTATTGATTCTAATAATACTGTGGTGACCGAAAACCCATATTTGACAATTTTTGCAATAAATGTAATGAATAACAAAAATTCCCATAGGATACGAAATGATATCGTTAAAGGTTTTAGCGGAATGTTTTTAAATAATTTGCTTCTTTCAAAATATGTAATGGAAACATATCTTTGCAAGTGAAAAGTCAAATAAGCCTTGTAATATACATATATATATATATATATATATGGATTAAATTTGGATCGAAAAACAGCCATACATGACTAAATTAATACACTAGCGATAGGGAAACATTCTGTTTCTCAATATATGCCTTAAACCTTTGACATTTCCACAAATAACGTTTTCTTTTTTTGATCCTTATTAAATGATAATTACTCATGGAATATTTCTAACAGGACATTTGCTCTTAGCTTTCGTCTTAATTTCATCAATATTTTTAAATGCATTGCGTAAAATAATTAAAAATAATAATATTTATTGTCGTATATTCTACTATTGATTATGTTTAAATTTTTTACCATAAAATATATACTATTAATTGCTCTAAAATTAGGTACACAATACCGTGAAATGTTTACGGTTAGAGTCAATTTTTTTTAATTTTAAAAGAATTATATGCTACTTTTTATGCAGATTATCCCATTCTACTAAACGTTATTAAATATAATAAGCATTATTTAAAAATGTAATTTTTTATGAAGCATTTGTTTGTAAATATAATATTTCTCAATTATCCCTTGTGGGTCCAGGTTAGAATAGTCGCACTGTAGCTCATGCATGTCGTAAAAGGCGACTAAAATGGGTACCCAGTGTGTGGGGGTATAACTGGGAGGATTAAAGTCAGACTTCTCACCTTTGAATACCCCATATCTTTGTGCAGAAAAGTCAGGACAGAAGAAAGCTGCATTTTTTAACCATTTATCATGACTCGTCGTTTTAAGACACGGGTTTGGTTATCGTTCTACGGTCATTTGATGTGCACTTTAGGCTAATTAGACCGTTTAAGACACGAGTTCATGGACTTGGTCTAAATGTTGCTATCGTGTGATAAGAAACAAACAAATATATTTCTCAATTAAAATTAAACAAAAAAGAATCGTCATTTAATGTAATAATTTTCAAATATCCTGACATATTTTACTTTTTTTCTAATATACATTAATGAATTAAAAGCTTCATGAAATAATTAAAAACACCATGTCTTAAAGAGAGAAAATATTATGTGATACTTCCATAACATAACTCAAATGAATTTAAATGAATTGGGTTGTATTACTTAATTCTTAATTAAAATTAATCTATTTAAAACATTAACATCAAAGGAAAAAATGCTCATTAGTGAAGCAAACATTGATAGACGCATTGCATAACTTCCACAGCTATTATCTTCAATTATATTTGGCTTTAAATAAATAGTTATGGATGGCTTTAAAATAAATAGTTATACATGGCTTTAAAATAAAAGTTTTATAATCCCAATTAATATTTCTAATATTTAACTAAATCTTTATGAATGTTCTTAAGTAACAAATGTACCAAAAAAGTAGCATAAATTGGAATCTCATCTTTCAAACTGCTGAAACAATACATAATATAACTATTTGCAATCAAGGTTACAAAAAAAATTAATTGACGCCCATTCAACACATTATGCATAAGAATTTGCCTTTCCACCTACACCCCACCCTTTTCTTTAAGATACTGCTATTATAAAGGCTTTTGAGTAAAGAAAAGAAAAAAATCTCATTAATAAAACAAACATTGATGGCTGATGTATAACATAACCTCCACAGCCATTTTCGCAAATTGTACTTGCGCACTATTCATTATCTCTCCGATTCAGAACACAGATAACCTTCTTGGGAGAAAAAAAAGAACGAAAAAATTCAAGTGTTCGCTTTATAAGATAAATTACATTGATTAAAAGTACTTATCCCTTACCTTAGCTGAAACATCCACTGTGAAAAAATGGAAAGAAAAGCTGAATTAAAATCTTAAAAAAAGAGGAAAAGCTAAGTAAAAGGAATTTTCTTGATGATAAATCGCTTCGCTGGCTAGGATTGGCGATTCCTTGCTGATAATCTTTTCTAACGTAATTAACCAACTGATGAGCCTATTAGAGTCCCTTGGAAGGTTCATTTTAAGGTGCTTTATCTTCAACAACCTACCTAATGATCCGTTAGATGACTTGGCATTGACACCTCTGCTGTCAAATGAGAAGCAAGTTCAGTGTGTACAGTATGAATTATGTTGTAGTGATGTATATAATTTGGAGCTCAGATGGAGAAGTAATTTATTTTACCTCTAAAAAACTACACGAAAATTTCGCCAAGGGTTAGAAAGGAAAATAATGGATTTATACTAGATTTGACCATAAAAAATTTCATACATTTATTTGTTTGAAAAGTTTTTTTAAAAAATAATTGTAAATTCTCTAAAATTTAAGATATTCGACATTGTCACATTATTGCTGTTACACAGTGATAATGTGACAGTGAAAGAGCGGCAATAGATGAAATTAAAACAATTAATTCATTGTTTTCTATAAAATGACGCCTAAAGAAAGAAATGGAGAATAACTTTATAAAATCGGTAGTAATATTTGAGATTGTACTGTAAATCATTACAATTTGCAAAAAATCATTGCAAATACTCTAAAATTTAAGATATCTAACATTGCCACATTATTACTGTTATACAGTGATAATGTGGCAGTCAAACAGAGAAATAAAAAAATAAAATTAAAACCAATTAATTCATTGTTTTGTATGCAATGAGACCTAAAGAAACAAATTAAGAATAACTTTATAAAATTGGTAGTAATATTTGAGATTGCAAAGCATTGTAATTCGCAAAATATCATTGAAAATTGGCTAAAATTTAATATATCCGATATTGCCACATTATTACTGTTATATAGCGATAGTGTGGCAGTCAAACAGCGAAATTGAAAAAATAAAATAAAAATAAAAACAATTAATTCATTTTTTTGTATGAAATGAGACCTAAAGAAACAAATTAAGAATAACTTTATAAAATTGTTAGTAACGTTTGAGATTGTAAATCATTGAAATTCGCAAAAATCATAATTAATTCGTTTACGTTTAAGATATATATTTAATTAACTTTCGCATTTCTAGAAATCGTCGGTAATCAATTTATTTTCTGTGGTGACCTTTCACTTCTAGCATTGCATAATATCTACATTACGATACAACGTCATAACAAGTTATTCGGTTACAAATTTGGTATTTACAATTTAACATGAAATCAGTTTTAACATAAAATAACACAATTTGAAAACACTAAAAAATTATCAACCGAATTCAAAATTAATAAATCTTTCCTTTTTTATGTATTGATGGTTTTTCAACTACACATTAATTCTATCTTACGAACATCTTAAAAATGTTTCAAATGTTTCTTAAGCTAATAATTTAAAATGCATTTTCAGCAACTGTGTCATAAAAAAGAAATTGAATTAAACATCAATTCCCTTATCCTTATAAAAAACTCAAGAATTGGAAAAAATATTTAATTTTAAAGAAATTTAATTACATTCGCTAGGGTGAGATATGAATAACATCCTGCAATTCATTTTTAATCTAGTCTGTAGCATCATTCTACCCTCCTTTTCCGATATCAATCTACTTCAACGAATATTTTAATTATTTTTCTTTATTCTAATTGGAATATTCGAAATTTTGTATATAAAAATCTTAAATTGAAAATTGGAGATTTAACCATTTCTTTTTAATTTTATAGTGAATGGGGTTTTACATAAAACTTCCATTACCTTCCGAAAAATTCTAGATAAAAAAATCAGCAACTAGGTTATATTACAGCAGACAAATCTTACAGTTACTTTAGAAACTCATAACGATATTGTTTAATAGGTTTTGTGTAATATATCTAAGATGAACTGACTTATTGTTTAAAAAAGTGATCTCCAAAGTGGGGTACTTAAAGTGATACCTGGGGATACATCAAAAATATTGATAACTTACGAGTATACGATTACGTGTTTGGGGAGCTTAATATCCTAAATACATCGACTTTATAACGCATGCGCATGAAGACTTATGGGAAACAAAGCATATCCTTCTACATTTAGAGAAAATATACCAAATTTTAACTGCATATACGCGCACACAACACAATATATATATATATATATATATATATAGTTATATATATAATATATATTATTGTATATTTATAAATATATATTCGTCATGTGTACACGATCAAAATGCTTGGAGAACGATTATTTAATGCTGATATTTTAATAATTTCGAAGTGGCTATGTAATAATATCCTGAAAAAAACAGTAATTTTATACAATGAGCTAAACATTCAATTGAGGCAATGAATGCAGGTCAAAATGTGTTTAATATATTTATATATATCATAAAATATGTTTAAGAAATTATTATAAATATAATTTAACATGTAAGTGTTACATAGGAGTAAATAATATAATTAAGTGACCAACAAAAGCAAGTTGACCACTGAAGGGATTTAGAGAAAAAATTAAAAATGCAATATAATCATGATAAACAAATAAAGTATTCATTTTTTTTCCAAAAACCTTTTTTATCGAAACTGATATTGACATATATACTGATTTATCACATTAGGAACAATTCTCTTAATAAAAGGAATAATCGACTTATTAACAAAAGAAAAAAACAGAAAACTTTGCTCAAATACGAAACAGTAGTATAATTTTTTAGCTCTTCTTGGATTTATTCATCTGATTACATTTCTTTGTAGAGTCTAAACGTAAAAATAAAATCAAAATTCAGTGGGGGATTATAATATCTTCTTTGATCTCGAGTTAATTATCTGACTTCTTTAAAGGAGTTTAAAATTAATTAATTGTGTAGTCTCTTTAAAAGCAAACAGACCCTTTTTGGTGAAACTTACTCTCTCTTCATCGTCGACGAACTTGTTTACATTCTAAACATTTACCTGGCAATAGTATTTTTCGGTTTTATTTTTATTTATTTTTTATTTTATTCATTTATTTTTTTGCCTTCCTTATTTGAACTTTCAATTAAAGGTTTAAAATAAAACAATGCATGGGGGCTCTAACTTTGTTTTGCAATTGGCTAATTTTATGCTGAAACAAGACATATTTTTTAAAAAAATAAAATGAATAAGACAAAATTAAATACCACAAAAAAATTAAAATTAAATTAAGCACTAAAAAGTAATTAAATTTTAATTCTATTAAAATTAAACACATACAACTTAAATTCACACTGCATTTAATTTGCAGATTTCAATCATTTTCATAGTACACATGACTATTATGCTGCAAAAATAGATAATTTAAAAAAAAAATGAATAAGAAAGAAATTCACATTGCATTTAATTTTTGTTTATTTAATAACGTGTATTGTGAAAAATGACTGCAATGTACACTCACATTTCAGTCATTTTTTCATAATACACATGAATAAATTATATGTTAGATAAATTTGTTTGAAATTAAAGTTTTTCTTAATAAAGTTAAAAAAATTTATTTATTTCAGTCTCGAAATGATATATTGCAACGAACAAGTTAACAATAGACTATTAATTTAAATAAATGGTATTTAATACTTTTTATTCAATTAATTTTTATATCATAAATTCAGTTTCATTTTTGAAACAGAAAATCGCGAACAATTTTCAGATTTATTTAAAATATAAAAAAAACGCTGTAAAAACAATATTTGACTGTTTAAACATTTAAAAAAAAATTTCATTATTATTTATTCAATTAATCCAAATAAAAAAAAAAGGTTTTATTTAAATATTTGTCCTCATTTCATAAAATATTTGAATTAAAATATGCATATTTATTTTCCCTTCTTTCTTTTACTAGATTTTAACTATTTTTAAACGTACTAATGCTTCCAAAAGTACATATTTAAAATAATTCTCTTGAAATGTGCTTGTTTTACTTGTCTGAATAGTTCTTTCGTTTTTTTGGTATAAAAAAAATTAAATATGAAGAAATGCATAAAGTCAATCCAATGCATGAATTAAATATTAATTAAGATTAATAAGTGGATGTAGAAATAACAGTTCTTTATAATGCTAAAAAACAGCATTTTTTCCTGCATTTGGTTTATTGGAATTTAATAGCAAAATATTTGCAATACAATAAAAAAGATTGAAGAGTTTTTTTTGGAAAGACAATTTTTTTTTATTTTTCCGAATTTTTCTATTATTTCTCTCTTCTTCAAAATAGGGTAAAGGTGACTTCTTCAAAGTAGGACAATATGACAAGACGCAGTGGACAATTGTCCCTTATAAATAAGGGTTATAGAATTCCTGTTGTATTTGAAAAAAACAGTTGTTTAAAAATTTCAGCTTTTAACAATTTTTATCCATTAAATAATTTTTAAAGTTAATAAATAGTATTTTGTTAATAAATAGGCCTTACTCAGAAGGCAGATATAAATACAACATATAATTATTTTAATCAAAAAAAAATATATATGTAGTTAAAAACTGATATACATTACTAATTGTTAAAAGAAGTAATGAAAATTAATTTTGATTTTATTTTAAAATTACTTAAATTTGAAAAACTTGGAAATGAAATGAAAAAAGTTTAGTATATATATATATATAAAAATATATCCTGGTGAAACATTAATATAAAAGCTAAACAATAAAATTATAATCAAAAGTTACAAGAAAAGATGCCCATTTGAATAAATCAGATGTCATTTAATGAATCTAATACTTTCCATATAGTAACAAAAATTATAGAGAATGACGCAATACAATTTTTAAAAATAGGAAGAAAAATACTGCTGCATTATAAGAGAATTCTCCATTTTAATAACATAAATGTATTCAACAAAAATATTTAATATTCGCTACCTGTTTTTATTTAATAACGTTCAATAACGTACAAAAATTAAACTTATTATTTCATTATATATTCATAAAATTTGCAGATGAGATTTGATATTATCTAGAAAATTTTGAAGCCATACAAATTTAAAATTCTATTTGCATATTTTAATTCTCGTAAATCAACATAAAATTTCTATGGAATGCATGTAATGCTTTTAATATTCTAATAATGCTTCAAATGAATTTCTCATGCGAAACATCGGCATATTCTATTCTAACTTTTCATAATATTTTAATAACCACATTACAAAATTATATGCGACAATGAAAGAAAATTTTTAAAAACTTTTTAATTATTCTGTAAAAGATTTTTTTTTTAAATTTGAGCTATAGCATTTAAATTATTTATTAAAACATAAATTATATACTCATATTCAAAATGAGTCTCCATAATTTAATTAAATTATTTAAATGTACTTGAATTTTTTATACATCTAATTTTCGCTATTTACATAAATGCATTGACCTTTGCGACAATAATAAATTTCATTTATTACTTATAAATACAATTAACGAACTACGTAATATGAATTGAAATTAAATTAATTAAATTCATTAAATTAATAAATATCCAATTGAATTATATTTATATTTCTTAATTTTATATCAGGACATTTAAGTTTATATTTAAAAATTTGAAATTTTTTAAATTATATTTAAAACCGCTACAACCAATATTATAATAAAATTTTAATTTTATACAAATGATTAATTTTGTTAGAATATAGTTCTGAATTGAATGAAATTAATAAAGAGGAATACAATCTTCCAAAACCATTATTTTACTGATAGTATATCAATACATATGATAGCGAATTTTATTATCTTTCAACACAATAACAAATAATTACCTTAACACTCCATTGTTAGTTTAAATAATCAAACAAATGTAAATATTTAGAAATTCAAACATTGATATGTTTAATAGTTCATTTTAATGTTTTGCTAAACATTTAAAAAATATTGCATGTGTAGACCTGCATACATAAAACAGGAGCATAATATTCATTAATGTTTGTTGATTAAATAAAGTTATTCAAATCAATTGAATATATTTTAGTTCTACAGATTAATATTAAAGCTCCATTGTATTGTAAAAAATTAAGAATTAGAATTAATTTAGAAGTTTGAATAAATTCTAAACAGATAAATCATTAACAATATTGGTAATAGTCTATAATGCAAAATAATATAAAAAAAAATGTTGTAACATTTAAACTTATAATCAAAGTCTTTCATTTAAATTATAGAAGTTTTTTTCTAATGCAGCTGACAAATACTTATATATTTATATTTATGCCCAAAGCAAGGAATGCACCGACGTTACTCATTTAGCACTACCCAGGGGCACGTGTTATTTGAAGTTATGTTATGGACACGAGTAACACTACTCCAACAATGCTCTAAGATTCTACTAGACCCAGACCTAAGAACTAAAGTGGATTCCGAAGAACTACAAACATCCATGGCAACGGGGGACCCAAAACCTGTGTGCCAAAACTCTAGATACTCGGCCAACAGGCCTTATAATATTTACTTTAAAGAAAAGAAGTATTTACATTAAAATGAATTATTTGAAAATGTATGAAAGAAATTTTGAATCTAGGGATGGATCCCCCTAGTGAGAGGCACCATAAGTTGCAGAGTTTACAACTTTGAGCGAAACTCGATAAAAATCGACGAACTGAAAATCCCATTTTCATGTAGTATATAGGAATATGATGGTTATTGAAGAACCTTGTAAAGACACCTTGAATAGAACTCTAGTTTCAAATTGATAAATTCATCCAGTTTCCTTGACTCCTCTTGTTGTAATAGTGATTCTAATACATATCACACATTTTTGCAACGAATGATTGAAAGTTATTAGAAATAAAATTATTCAAATTCATTTGAACGACATTTGAAAACAACACCATATTGACTGTAAATTCCTATCAGAATCTAGTTCATTTTCTGAAATATAAAGAAAAATAAAATGGAAAACTGATTAAAACGAATTAATAAATAAAGGTCAATGTCTTAAATGGAAAAAAAAATAATTCATTAAAATTGAAGATGTACATTCGGTATTGTAATATGCTCAATGTTTAATATACAAAATATAATAAATGGCAAGGAAATTATTAAAAAAACTGTTTATTTTTGCTTCAAAAGGAATTAATTTCCGTTCTTTTTAATAATTTATAATGCATCATCAGCACAGTCAACAAATTATTTGCCTTCATCCTTTTCTTGGAAGCTTGCAGAAATAAAAACAAAACAAAAAATTTTCTCTTAACATGATAAATAATTTTTAAATGCAAAATATTTTAATTATGCCTCAATGGAACTTTTATAAAAATCCTTCAATAAATAATAAAATTATTTTTTTTTTAAAAAATATCGGCATTCTTCTAAAGCATCAAATTTTATTTTACATTCTAGATTATTCTT
>BPLQ01011829.1:0-111608 GCA_021605075.1 Caerostris darwini
TGAATTCGCAACAATAAAGAACAGAAATTATTATTCGCTCATGTTATTTTCGCACCTTGGACAATAAGTTGAAAAAGCAATTGAGCAATAATAGAAAAGAGCTGCAAGTTCATATTGAATTCTGTTATGCAGATCCAATCAACGTCGCATTATTACGCTTTGCCATTATTCAAAGGAAGAGTGATTTGTGTAATTGCTTATTTCTCATGATGACCAATCATGGTCGAAATTGCAGGAGCATGTCCAAAACAGGTTAATAACTTCTTGCAAAGATTCGTTTTAGGAAATTGTAGTTTAGTACTTAAAGTAAGTTCAATTATTGTATTAACAATTGTTGGATTCTGGTTTTTAGATTGCCTTTTACTTAAGAATTGAGTCTTTACGAAAGATTTCTACTTCCTCATATTAAAAAAATAGTTTTACAACATCTAATACTCATTTTCATCATGCACTATTAATTTATGGGGCATAGCGTACAAAAATATGGATTCGTTTTCATTGGTATCATGCGTTTTAGTAAGTGGCAATTATGGCACATTAGAGATTCGTTTATAATTGCGATTGTGACACACCACTGATCCATTTATAGTTATGTTTGTGCTACATTATTGAACATTTCAACCGAAAACGGACAAGTTATTAATTCATTATTAACATGATAATGTATGATAATAACGTGATTAATTTATTGCTATGTGATGCTATATGATGATAACGTGGTGAATTCATTGCGATGCGGTACTGTAGGATGATAACGTGGTGAATTCATTGCGATGCGGTACTGTAGGATGATAACGTGGTGAATTCATTGCGATGCGGTACTGTAGGATGATAACGTGGTGAATTCATTGCGATGCGGTACTGTAGGATGATAACGTGGTGAATTCATTGCGATGCGGTACTGTAGGATGATAACGTGGTGAATTCATTGCGATGCGGTACTGTAGGATGATAACGTGGTGAATTCATTGCGATGCGGTACTGTAGGATGATAACGTGGTGAATTCATTGCGATGCGATACTGTAGGATGATAACGTGGTGAATTCATTGCGATGCGATACTGTAGGATGATAACGTGGTGAATTCATTGCGATGCGATACTGTAGGATGATAACGTGGTGAATTCATTGCGATGCGATACTGTAGGATGATAACGTGGTGAATTCATTGCGATGCGATACTGTAGGATGATAACGTGGTGAATTCATTGCGATGCGATACTGTAGGATGATAACGTGGTGAATTCATTGCGATGCGATACTGTAGGATAATAACGTGGTGAATTCATTGCGATGCGATAATATGATAATAATGGGATTAATTCATTGTGATATAATATGATAGGGTTAATTTTATATTAGAGGTGATTTTATTATAGTGGCTATTAATTCGTTATAAAATTAATTCGTTAATTGGACCTTTGTAACAAACACTATTAATTTGTTAATTGTACCATTGGGAAACTAATAAATAAACTAATAATAATACAATGATGACTGACTTTCTTTTACAGTGGTGGTCTTGCAGTCTTTACTCACCAGTGGCTTACAGTGGTGAATGTGGAATACAAATAATTTGTTTAAAATGATGAGACACAATTGATCCGTGCATGTGGCTCACAACTGTTTTGTTTAAAATGATTGTGACGCGGTAATTATAACATTATTGATTCGATCATGGTAGTGAATGCCACAACTCATACATGGTTTACACTCATGCTATACAATGGTAATTCTGACTCTATTGGTTCGTTAGCAAGAATTAATGTGAGTCACAACTGATTCCTTCACATCACTGAATTATTTACTGAAGTGATTTTGTCACTACTTAAACATCAATAGTTATGATTGGGAATTATTTATTCGTTTACAGTGATAACTGTGACTTTCGTTTACAATGAGGGCTTATGCTTTTAAGTAGGGATTGTTACTCGCCACTGGTTTACGGTGGTGAATATGACATACCAATAATTTGTTTAAAATAATGACTGTGACACAACTGATCCGTGAATGTGATTTCAGTGATGATTGAGACTCACTATTGATTATTGTGAATGTGTTTACAGTGATGATTAAGACTCACCACTGACTAACTGATGGTAATTATGACGCCATTGATTCTTTCGTAGTCGTGAATGTGATACACAAATAGTTGGCTTACAATGATAATTGTAACTAAACTGATTTATTCATAATGGTGAATGTAATACACAAATAATTGGTTTACAATGGTAATTGGGACACTATTGATACGTTTGCAGGAATTAATGCGAATCGCAATCGATTCGTTTACAGGACTTAATGTGAGTAACAATTGATTCGTTTAGCGGTAGCTGTGACACCACTGAATTATCTACTGTGGTAATTTTAATAATACTTAAACATTCAAAGTGATGATTGTGACTCTACTTATTCTTTTTCTTTTTTATTCACTTAAAATGTTTTCATTTGCTTTATTAGTGATAAATTTAATGTCACAAAAATAATCCAAGGTGAAATGAATCTAAATTCCTATTTTCAGTCTTTTGCGCGTGCAATACTGCATTTTCCTAAAAGTTCTGAAAGACTACGCGGAAAGGACTCGGAAAAATTAAATTTATGTTGATATACATGTAGACTTCAACCGGTTCCAATAGATTCATCCCAGCCGAGCCCATAATTTTTGTAGACTTCTTTATCAGTCTAACAATGGCCGGACTTTTGCAGTGGGTGTCTAGGGGATTTGACAGACAAAGCGAAGTAACGGGACGTTACTTTAAATAAAGCCATTTAATTACACGCTTTTTTACAATAATATTTACATTAGTTATTAATTAAGTACTAAACATATTCTCTCGCTGCTTGACGCAGCCTGCCCCAATCTCGCTCCTCTCTCGTTGTCCGCCAGCGTTCTTCTCCTTCATCTACGGGGGCCTATGCCCCTTCTCCAGGGGTCAGAGTTCAAAGTTGAATACTCCCCCACGTTATAAACAGGCTCTGTCAAAGACAAGCAATCGTGATGTGTCGCCGCCTACTTATTACCACACAAACAAATCCTACATACATATATTAAAAGATATACACTTAGTAAGCACACATTAAAAAAGTTTAACAGCACTTTTGTTTTACACAAATTTATTTTAACGGTGCAACATTATTTTTAACAATGTTACGAAAGAGATAATAATTAATACAAAAAAACACTAACTCACTGGCACTGCAGCCCATGGTGGGCCTGGGCCTCCAGCCTACTGGTAGATTTCGAGACAGGAGATGCTTTCTTTTTACAGGGTAGGTTTGTTAACACTATAGTCAAATTAGACATCTACTGTCTGAAGTGTATTCCGAACCACTACAAGCATCCTTGGCACCGCCTGGAATCGAACCCTGTGGCACCGAATTCCAGAGTGCTAGTCACTCTGCCATGTCATACATAAAACACAGCCATGAGAAATATGAATGAGATTTATTTTCTTGTCAAAGTATAAAATGTGTGAGTAACAAAATTTTTCAGTAGTACGTCTTTATTATCTAAAATAACTTTTTAAACTTATTTTTAACGAATAACATAAAAATATTTCGTATCCAGGTTATTTGCAAAATATTTTGACAAAATAAAAGTTTGCTTCCAAATAACTGTCAAAAAGTTTCGTTCGGTTTGTCGTTCTGCTGTCATTTTGTGCACACTTTGGGCTAATTAGACTGGGACCTGCAGTTTAACGTGGATTCCGAACCCCTAACAACCATGCCATCGCCAGGATTCGAACCTGAAGCCTGTTAAGCCAAAGGCTTGAGCGCTATTCAATTGGCCATCAGGCCGCAAATTATTAAAAAGAAAATATGTTAAGTTAGATGTCCATGTTTCACTTTAGCAGTAAAAAGAAAGATGATTTGCGAAGTCATATGTAGTATCTGATTTGTTTAAATCAGGGGTCTCCAAAGTTTCCAGCCTTAGGGCCATACTGTTTACTCCAGTAAGTACCAAGGGCCAAAACCGTTTTAATTTTTCTGCCATTATCTATAATTTCTAGACTATTCCGTTCCTGGGGGATTTTCAGGATAAAAATCATATGTTTGATTCAGGATATATACATTCCAAACATCGATATGCATACATATGCGATACTCTTTGCCCCAACATAACTACCGAGGGTAACCGCGGGATATTTACGATGTTAATGGGATTCATTTCAATTATTTGTTAGTTGTTATGCTTAAGTTAAATTTTCTGCATATTATGCTTGTCATTAAGCTTTACCTAGCAAGTCAATAAAACCGAGTTATTATCATTCAGTGGTTTTGTTATCCAACTTATTACTGCAACAATTAACTATTCGCTATCGCGGGCCGGATGGATGACACTGGCGGGTCGTAGTTTGGAGACCCCTGAAAGAAACTCAAAGTAAAGGGGTCCGTTTCAAAATTCTCATAAAAGAATTGTGTCCCCTCGCGCGCAGACCCGGGGTGTCTCATTGACCCTGCAACAACGATTCTTATGACTACATCTTCCACGATGTCCACGACCTGGCCAGTTGGGTGCACTCTAGCCGTTACTACCACAGGCTTCAGGGCCTGAATGGTCGAGTGGCTAGCGCTCTGGCACTCGGTACCACAGGTTTCGGGTTCGAGTCCCGGCGGTGCCATGTATGTTTGTAGTTGTTCGGAATCCACTTTAAGTCGTAGATCCCGGTCTCCTATGACTGTAAGAACGTCACGGAGCAAAAATCAGACTTCTACCTGCTGGTGCTTCATCACAACAGAAGCTGTCCCTTTCTCTGGATCCATGAGTAGATCACTCATGGCATGTCCGTCCCACACTGCAGGATATTGAGGATTGGTCAACAACAACCACAGGCTTCAAGATCAAATGCTGATGATGGCATAGATCTTTCCGAGTAGTTCGGAATCTACTTCGGTCCGGTTCTGTCAGTCTAATTAGCCCAAAGTGTGCACAAAATTATCCTAGAGCGACAAACCAAACAAATCTTCAATGGCACAATAGCTCCATGGTGGGCGAAGACTGTGTGCCTACTGATAGATTTCAATACATGAGATGTCTTCCCTCTTTTTTTTTTTTTGATGAAGTAGGATTGTAAGTCCTACAACCAACGCTCTACATTCATAGTAGACCGGTACCTATGGTTTAAAATGGATTCTGAAGCACTAAAAACATCCCTGGCACCGAGAGCTAGTCACTCGGCCATCAGGCTTCATAATCAATTAGAATTATACTTTTTGTTAACACTTGCCGTTTTGTTAAAATCTGCTTCCTTAATTTATTCCCTAATAATAATAATAATATTCTTCAATGGCGCAACAGCCCCATGGTGGGCGAAAGTCGTCTGCCTTGTGGCAGGTTCCGAAACATGGGATGTTTTCCTTATGTATCAGGTGGGTTTGATAGCACTACGCCTAACAGTCCTATTAGAATAGGATCTACTATTTATTGCGGATTACAAACCACTACAAACATACATGTACCGGCCGGACACGAACCCGAAACCTGTGGCACCAAATACCAGAGCGCTAGTCACTCAGTCCTCAAACTCTTTTTATTTAAAATAATTTATGACAACCTGTATATCTGTAGATATTTTTAGTGGCAACTCAAATAGGGACGTGATGGCCGAGTGGCTAGTGCTCTGGCTCTCGGTACCACAGGTTTCGGGTTCAAATTCCAGCGGTGCCATGGCTGTTTGTAGTGGTGTGTAATCCATTTTAAGCCGTGGGTCCCGGCCTCATAGGACCGTAGAGCATCACAGATCACAAGACATCTCACCCACATACTTCTAAACTGTAAAGGGGCAACTCAGCTGTAGGCACAGTGATGTGGGGCGGTGTGGTGTAGTAGTAGTGGCAATTCAAATATATATCTGAGATTTAAATACATTTTACACATAGGTAAATTTATATATTTTTAGTGAAAAAGAGGCCTTTTACACACCCTAAAATAACTAAACTAATCATCCTAAAATTAGTCGAAGTTTTACCACAGCTTACTTGCAACTTTTTCTTCGGTCGCAACGCGTTTTATAAATTCAAACTTATTGAATGTCATTAAATCATTTACGATTACGACTGTTCCATAAAAAAAGCTCAAAAAACATTACCGAACGGTATTAATAATTTGCATTTAATCGTCAGAACACCCCTCCCCCCCAAAAAAAACCCCAACATTCTTTCGGGTAGAGATTGATCCATAATTTACTTAGTATGAGAAAAAATAATAATAACGGCCCGCTTAAAGAATGTCCCAGCGCATGATAAATTGCTTACTAATGAGAAGTCATTTAGGGTTTCATTCAGTGACGGTTATTGTCGATAATTACGCAGTTCGATACGGAATGCATTAATAATGGCCTTGTTGACAGCCGATACTCGTCATTTTTATTGGCTCTGAGTTTGCCCCACATTCCCTAATATGCGTCAAGTGTTGTTTCTTAAAGGATCACCGTGATTGTGACGTAATAGTGGCACTTAATTTGACGCTTTGTTTGGATCAAAAAAAGGATCACTGATTCATTGGGCCGCTTGTGTTTTGATGTAGAATTCCTTTCTTCGTGTTCTTTCTGGAATGCAGATGCAACGGGTACAAGAGCGTCTTATAATATGATCCATTAATAAGATTATTTATCGATATGTTTAAGATATCTGAGTTTACAGAAAATTGGTTATGTTTTAACAATGACATACCAAATCTAATTCCTTAAACCTATGCAGTGCTCAGTGAACATATAAGGATCTCAAAGCCATCACGCTATTACCATATGATCCATTATTAAAAATAATTATCAATATGGTTGACATATCTAAGCATACGAAAAACTAGTTATGTTTTAACAAAACATGTTGTTGTTGTTTCTTATCCCACTTGGCTGGCCAAGCCCACAAGCCCATATGGACTCATGATTGAAGGGGAAGGAAGCAGCTTCTGTTGTGATGGAGCACCCGTAGGTAGAAGCCTGACTTTTGCTCCGTGACGCTCTTACAGTCATAGGAGACCGGGACCTACGGCTTAAAGTGGATTCCGAACCACTACAAACATCCATGGCACCGCCGGGATTCGAACCCGAAACCTGTGGCACCGAGCTCCAGAGCGCTAGACACTCGGCCATTCAGGTCCCAAATTTGCCAACGGCACGCAGTGTTTCCAGGTGGTCACCCACCCAAGTACTGACCGCGCCCAATGATGCTTAAATTCGGTGATCTAACGAGAACCGGACCTTTTCTTGTTCTTCTGAAAAGCAGATGTAATTGGTGCAAGTGCAATGTATGATGTGATCCATTATATAAAAGACAATTGTTTATTAATATAGCTAATATATCTAAGTTAACGGACAATCGGTTATGTTCTAACAGTGACATTATACCAGATCTAATTAGTTAAATCTAAGTAGCACTTAGTGAGCAAAGAAAGGACCTCAAAGCCATTATGCAGCTTGCCTTTTGTTGTAGAATTCCTTTCTTCGTGTTGTTTCTGGAATCTAGATGTAACAAGTATAAGTACATCTTACAATATGATCCAATACTAAAATTAATTATCAATATGGCTGAGATATCCGAGTTTACAGAAAATTGTTTACGTTTTAACCATGGCATTATACCAGATCTAATTAGTTAAATCTAAATAGTACTCGGTGAGCAAAAACGGATATCAAAGCCATTGTGGTGCTTGATTTTGATGTAGAATTCCTTTCTTCTTGGAATGTACATATAACGGTACAAACACATTTTGCCATATGATTCGTTATGATTTGAACATTAATTAAAATTATTTATCAATATTGCTGAGATATCCGAGTTTTAAGAACTATATTATGATTAGTCGAATCTCAGTAGCGCTCAGTGAACAAAAAAAGGATCTCAAAGTCCTTGTGATGCTTGCTTTTTGATGCAGAATGCCTTTATTTGTGTTCTCCTGAAAAGCAGGTATAATTGGTGCAAGTTCAACTTATGTGATCCATTATGAGTAGAACCATTATAAAATTATTTATCAATATGGCTGAGATATCCGAGTTTACAGAAAGTTGGTTATGTGATTATGAAAAGCGACTTTATAACCAGATCAAATTAATTAAATCGTTATTCAGTGATCAAAAAAAGGATCACATAGCCATTGTGCTACTTGCTTTTCTTGTGTTGTTGTTGTTTCTTATCCCACTTGGCTGGCCAAGCCCATGAGCCCATACGGCTCATGATTGAAGGGGAAGGAAGCAGCTTCTGTTGTGATGGAGCACCCGTAGGTAGAAGCCTGACTTTTGCTCCGTGACGCTCTTACAGTCATAGGAGACCGGGACCTACGGCTTAAAGTGGATTCCGAACCACTACAAACATCCATGGCACCGCCGGGATTCGAACCCGAAACCTGTGACACCGAGCGCCAGAGCGCTAGACACTCGGCCATTCAGGTCCCAAATTTGCCAACGGCACGCAGTGTTCCCAGGTGGTCACCCACCCAAGTACTGACCGCGCCCAATGATGCTTAACTTCGGTGATCTAACGAGAACCGGGACCTTTTCTTGTTCTTCTGAAAAGCAGATGTAATTGGTGCAAGTGCAATGTATGATGTGATCCATTATATAGTAATTAGACAATTGTTTATTAATATAGCTAATATATCTAAGTTAACGGACAATCGGTTATGTTCTAACAGTGACATTATACAATATCTAATTAGTTAAATCTAGTAGTACTCAATGAGCAAAAAAAAAAATCTCAAAACCTTTGTGCTAATTGTTTTTTGATACAGCTTTATTCGTGTTCTTTGGAAAAGTAGGGTTAATTAGTGCCAGTGCAACTTATGTCATGCAATATGAATAGAACATTAATAAAATTAGTTATGTTTTAACAGCGCCATTATAACAGATCTAATTAGTTAATAGAAGTAGTACTTAGTGAAGAAAAAAGGAATGTAAAGCCATTGTGCTACTTGGTTTTTGACGGAAAGTGCCTTTATTCCTGTTGTCCCGAATAGCGGGTGTAATTGGTGCAAGTGCAACTTATCATTATGATTAGAACATTAATAAATATTATCTGTATGATCATTATGATTAGAATATTAATAAATATTATCTGTATGATCATTGTGATTAGAACATTAATAAATATTATCTGTATGATCATTATGATTAGAACATTAATAAATATTATCTGTATGATCATTATGATTAGAATATTAATAAATATTATCTGTATGATCATTATGATTAGAACATTAATAAATATTATATGTATGATCATTATGATTAGATCATTAATAAATTTATTTATCAATATGGCTCAGCTATCTAAGTTTACGGAAAATTGGTTATGTTGTAACAATGATCTATTTTAACAGATCTAATGGGTTAAATCTAAGTAGTATTCAATGAACAAAAAAAGGATCTTAGAGCGATTGCCCTGCTTGCATTTTGATGCAAAATTGCATTCTTCGGGTTCTATCTGATATGTAGATGTAACGGGTACAAGTCCATCTTACCATGGGATCCATTAGGATTAGAACCTTAATAAAATTATTTACCTGGTATGTATATAAGTTTAGGGAAAATTGGTCATATCTTAACAATGACGTTATAAATCAAATTAAATTAATTTGATTTATAACGTCAAATCAAATAAAATTTAAGTAGTACTGGGTGAGCAAAAAAGTCATCTTGCCGCTTTCTTTTTGATGTAGAATTCTTTTCTTCGGGGTTTTTTTTCTGGTATGTAAATGTAATGGATACGATCATATGATCCATTATGATTTTGTTCTAAACATAATAAAATTATTTATCGATATGGTTGAGTTATCTAAGTTTACGGAAAATTGGTTATGTTTTAATAATGACATTATACCAGATCTAATTAGTTAAATCTAAGTAATGCTCAATGAACACAAATGAATCGCAAAGCCAATGTGCTACTTAATTTTTGATGCAGAATCTCTTCTTTCGTGTTCTTCTGAAAAGCAGGCGTAATTGGTGAAAGTGCAACTTATGATCTCTTTATTCATGACTAGCTAATTTATAAAGTATAATGAAATTAAAAATATATATATAAATATGAAAACTATCGTGAATGGGAAGTTCTTCTGCTCACACAAAATCCATGGCTCCCACAAAAAATGTATGTGAAGATAAGTTATTATTTGAAACTCATTTGTGCCTCCACAAGAAATTATCTTTTCAAAATCTTTTCTTATCTTTTCAATATCTTCTTTTTTTATTTAAATATAGGCACTCATTTGGCCGAAATGCTTGCACTATCCATGAAAATTTGCAAAATTAAATAATTGATTTAGAGAAATGGCTCATTAACTGGAAGATAAAATTAAATGTAGACAAGACTGAAGCAGTTCTTTTCACTTGCAAAAAATCCTACAACCCACCTAATATTAAAATATATAATAATTATATCACCTGGTCTAAGTACTTAGGAATTATTCTTGATAGTAAACTTAACTACAGATCGCATATCTACAACCTTAGAAATAAATTCAATATCCAATTTAGAATTCTCTGTCCTTTAATCAATAGAAATTCAGCTTTACCTCTTATTCTCAAAATTCTAATATATCTCTCTTATCTTCGTCCAGTATTAGCTTATGCAAGCCCAGTTTGGGGTTCTGTCGCACGTACAAATTTTGAAATTATTCAAAGGCTTGAGAACAAAACTCTCAGAATGTTTTAACGAATTCACCCTGGTACTTTCGTAATGACTATATTAGACGAGCTCTCTCGATTCCTAGTTTAAGACAATTTGTTCACAAAATTTCTACTTAATTCTATAATGACATGCGAAACATCAATAACCCTGTATTAAATATCCTACAAAATTACGATCATGATATTTCTTCCCGCAAACATAGCAAAAGACCTCGCACTGTTCTAAATATTTTAGATTAATTCCTTACAACTGCCGCGATGAAAAAAGTTCGCTTCTGTTTTATTTATTTATTTATTTTTTTTACATGCAACTGATTTCATCAACATCTACATTTTTGAAATTTTTGTTATTTTTCATTTTATAATTTTATTAAATAAATAATTATTTTTTAAAAAAAGGGCCTTTAATTATCTATTTTTCTTATTAACTCAAAGGGCATGAGACCACCGCTCTGTTTCAACATTTTACAAAGAAGGAGCTAGAGGCCGCTAAGCGGCCAAGGATCTCCGTAATAATCTACAATAAGAGAGGCACTCATTTGCCACGTGATTTCAATTATGTGTGGTTTAAAAATTGTATGAAAAATGTGTTGCCAATACAAACTATTGGTCCATATCAAGACCACGTGCTCTGTATTTCATTTCGCATTGCCTAGGATTTCAGAGCAAGAATATTTTTTTTTTTAATTTTCTCAAAATTCTGTCTAATGTTCCAGTTATATTGATGAAAGTTAAATGTACCATCGCTAAGTATTAAATATTCAATATATATTATAACACGAATATATATCACGTATTAAGTTCATTGAAATTTTTCAGTGATTTGAATTTGTTTTTCTGTTAGAAAAAAAAATGTAATGCAATTATTTATAAGAAATAGGATAGTCTTTCTACGTCGAGATTATTACATAAAATTGTAAAATAAATATTTTAAAAAACAATTTTGAACTTTTTTTTTCCTAATTTTTCTTGTTTTCCTGAATTAGTTATCTCTTTAACTTTAAAAAAGGAACCTTTCAGTCGGTTTAGTGTGATAATAGTGTGATAATATAATATAGATTTAGTGTGATAATTAATGATAATAGTTTAATAATTAGTCATCTACACTAAGACTATCGTCAGATAGTTTTTGAGTTAAAATAAGTTAACCTAGGATATTAATATGCAATGAATTATATGTGAAAGCTTATTAGTTTATTATAGCTTATTAGTTTTTAATTGGAATTATATTATAAGTTAATTACTGAAGTTATTTGCAGATACAAAAAAATAATAATTAAAAAGTTGAAACGGGAAAAGTGCTTTTTTTTTCTAAAGCTCAACTCATTCGGTTTGGTTCATTTGAAATTTCTAATTTTAAAAAAGGGTAGTTGAACATTTTTAATTTAAGAGGGGACCGTTTTTGAAAAAGGAAACTTTTTTTAAATTTGTAAAATAATCACTGGATTATTTTTAAAGTTAAAACGTAAGTTTCTAAAAAATGTTTAATATTACAGAGGGTCGCTGAAAATTACTAATTTGAAAGAGGTTTGCTGAAAAATTTTTAATTTTGAAAGAGGATCAAACGGGCAAAATTTCTAGTTCTTAAAAGGGGTCGTCGGATAATTTGAATTTTTTTTAATTCTAATTTGGAAGAGAGTGTTTAACCCAAATATTTTAAAACAATTGTCATGCGTGATGTTCATAAAGAAAACTATAAATATCTATTTATAATTAATTATTTAAAAATATATATCTATAATTATCTATTCTTTATGGTCAAAAATAATATTTTAGTTTTTTTTTTTTTTTTTTTTACCTATTATTTAAATCCATATATATATTATTTTTGATCATAAAAAAAACCCTTAATGATCAAAAAGCAATTGCATTACCGAATGTCTTTATAGCAATTTTTATAATAACACACTAATTAATACCTGCGATAAAGTTTTTAGAAAAAAAATAAATGTTAATCTCTCAACAAAAAATTAGTAATTTCACACGTTTTGGTCAAATTTTTACAAACATCATTAAAAATAGGATACCTAAAAAAAAAACCCTTTTAAACCAAGTTACTACTAGAAAAGTGATTAGATGCCGTTGAAAATGTATATTATGTGTTCACTATTTTTTTTGATGAATTTTAATATTAACTTGGTTACTAAATATAATTAACCTAACCCCATTTTACACTAAATGTTGACAAATTACCGCCTGTCATTATGTAACGAGTCACAATTAGAGCAAGATGGCGCACATCTTGTCTGAGTAGCACAAAAAGTAATAACTGATCATCATCAACATTGACGCAACAGCCCCATGTTGCGCTAAGGCCATTCGCGTACTGGCAGGCTTCGAATCACTGAAATGCTTCCTTTCTACGAGATAGGGTAGTCAGGATTACGCTCTGCAGTCCTTTTAGACTGGGTTCTACGGTTTAAAGTGCATTCCGAACTACTACAAACATCCATGGCCCCGCCGGGACTCGAAACCTGTGGCACAGAGCGCTAGTCACTCGGCCATCAGGCCTCATAATCAATCACGATTATATTTTTTGCTGCTTCCTCAATACATCCCCAAATAATAAAATAGTAACAATAATAATAAAATTCTTCTTCAATAGTGGAACAGCCCGATGGCAGTCCAAGGCCTTCTGCCTACTGGTAAATTTCGAGACAAATGCTTTTCGTTTTAGGGGATAGGGTTGCCAGAGCAACGTTGTACAGTCATATTAGACGGGACCTGCGGTTTAAAGTGAATTCCGAACCACTACAATCATCCATGGCACCGCCGGAACTCGAAACCTGTGGTACAGAGTGCTATTTACTCGGACCATCAGGCCCCACTAATAAGTGATACTTTAGTTAATTAAAGGAAGTCGTTTAGTATTAAATTTAAAAAAATACAATGACAATTTATCAAAATAGAAGGCTTATTAATTTAATTTTTTCGAAGAACATTATGAATGACAATGGCTATTATGGCCATAATTAAAATACAGTTTGTTAGAGCTAAATTATAAATAATGTATTACCATTCCATGTACTAATAAACAGTTTTCAGAACAAGCCTGTTAAAAGGTATCTGAGCAGATTTATCACGAACGAATAATTTACGTCTTCAACACCAGGAGCAAAAGTAGCATTACAAGTTGATTTGGTTCAGTAAAACATGCATAAAAAAATAGGAAAAGAAACATTTTAATTGATTGATTAGAATTAATATTTTAATGCAGAAATTATATTCACTCAAGAGCCAAAACATTATGACCACCCCTACATTTTGCAATGAACTCGCCTGGATGACGTGGAAGGCACGTGATCAGGTGGAAGTGGTATTTAACTGCTGCTGGAGAGTCTGAAGAATCATTCTTTCACTTACTTCTGTGCGTGATGGGAAAGGCTGCGGATCTGAGCGACTTTGATAGAGGGCAGATTGTAATGGCTCAAAGGCTCGGAACAAGTACTTCCAAAACTGCACGACTTGTGGGTTGTTCGCGATCTACAGTTGTTAGTACTTATGTAAAGTTGATGAATGACGGTGAAACCAGCAGTAGACGACATGGTGTCCACACACTATCAAAGAAACAGGTCGTCGGAGACTGTCTCGCATGGTGAAGCAAAACCGGAGCCAGACAGTGACTCAGCTGACAGCCCAATACAATGCAGGGCCAAGTAGAATAGTATCGGAGCACACTGTTTAGCGGACACTATTGGATATGGGGCTACGCAGCAAACGTCCCACTCGTGTGCCTTTGCTGACCAAGCGACATCGCCAACTGTGCCTGCGCTGGGCCCGGGAACATCGTGACTGGTCCATGGATCAGTAGGAGAGAATTGCCTGGTCAGATGAATCACGGTTTCTCATTCATCACGCCAATGGCCGTGTCAGGATACGCCGTCTTCCAGGCGAACAGGTGCTCCCTCAATGTACAGTAGGTCATACACAGACCAGTGGTGGCGGTATTATGCTTTGGGGGGCGTTCTCTTGGGCGTCTCTGGGATCCGTGGTTGTGGTAGAGCAGACCATGAATGCTACAGGGTATCTGAACATCATTGCGGACCAGTTGCACCCTTACATGGCCTCTGTTTTTCCAGCTGGAAATGGAGTGTTCCAACAGGACAACGTCCCTTGTCACAAGGCTTAAATTGTGTTGGAGTGGTTCCAGGAACATGATGCTGAATTCCAGTTAATGTCCTGTCCGCCTAACTCATCGGATCGCAATTCGATAGAACACATTTGGGATGTCCTGGGACGGCAGCTCAGAGTTCAAAGACCACCAATTCGCAATATCTCGGATTTGCGTGACCGTTGCTTAAACATCTGGTACAATCTGTCTCCGGCCGTCTAGCAAGGACTTGTGGCATCCATGCCAAGGCGGGTTGATGCTGTGTTGCGCGCCAAAGGTGGGCCAACTCGTTATTGACAGGTGGTCATAATGTTTTGGCTCTTGAGTGTGTGTATATGTAGATATATATATATGTCGGATCTACTGCCCACCCCAATTAAAGTAACGTAAGGATGATTACAATCGTACCATTCATGTACGGGGGCCTTTCTCCAAGAGGAGTTTATATCTAATCTGACCCTTGAGGCAAGTTCCGAGAAAGAGACAGCCACCATCAGTAGAACTCTTCAGTCTGCAAAACATGAAAAGTGATTCAAAACCATACTACAAAACGCTTCAAGCAAAAGCCAAATTATCCAGAAAATTCCTGAGGATTAACGTTATTTATGAAGCATTTCAAGAGTTAAGGGGCCCAACTATCATTTTTCTGCCAAAATTTACAAATTTGGAATGGAGTTTTATTTGCTTGCTGCAGTTTTTGGATTGCGCCACGAACCCCTAACCAGGACAACACCATGTTCACACATGATAATAAGGAAAAATAAAAATAATGCATAATTCCGGACGATTTTCTTTTCTTGAAAACTTTCATTTTCACTTTGAAATAAAATTCTTTGTTTTCAGCAGACGATCTTTTAGAACAATTTTACTTTATTTAATAATTAGCCCGTGAAAAAAATTAAAAATATTACGTAATAAAAAAAACTATCGAATGAAATTTCAAAAAGTAAACTAATAAGAAACATTGATAAATGGTCAAGGAAACCAAGTATCAAACAAAAAAACTGATCAAATACGAGAAAATGCGAACTCTAACTTCCGCAAACAATACCCATAATTTTATAGGTTAATAATAATAATAATTTATAATCAGAAGATATATATATTATACCACTCGGTAAAAAGGGACTTGGAAAAATTTATAGCAGAAAATAGAAAAAAGATGGGTAACATCGCGTTTTCTCATAGCCTGTTTTAGATGAGTTATGACTGTTACATAATTATCATTGTGTATTATTGCACAGGGGCGAACTAATCGTTATTTTTATATTTTATGACTTACTACCTCATGAAAAATCATGTAATTGATGTCGTTCATTATTTCATTATATCCGAGTAAAAAAGCCTATTTAAATACACCATACAGGGGCCTAATGGCCGAGTGGCTAGTGCTCTGACGCTCGGTTTGAGTTCGAGTCCCGGCGTGACATGGATGACACAAAACCAAAACCTAAAGAACTAATCCTAAAATAAAATTTTATTAATATTTTATCGAAAAATTATTTGATAAATTAATTTTTGGCATTTTGTAGTTAGGAATCCACTTAAACCCGTAGGTCCCGGTCTATTAGGATCGTAGAGTGTTGTGGGAGTAATGTTACTCCGCATCTGTAGCTTATCTTCAAGCTACACACACCTGCTGGGTAATGCTAAGTGAGTAACGTCGGTGCAGCACTTGTTTTAAGGCATAAGACAACTGTTTGCTTGCTGCATTAGAAAAAAAAAATACACCATATCATTTACGACGAGTGCTTTTAAATTAAAATTTGTTACAGCGTTTCAATTTTTTTATTATGAAAATAACTTATTAATATCACTTTTACATAGAAATTTTACTTAAAATCCGATAATATTAACTATTGTATGTCACGCAATTTCGAAAATTCAGTTTGTGAATACTTTGAACATATACTTCATAGAAATGATAATTTCCCTTTGTAATGAGACACAGTTATTTGATATCTAGGTCATACATCTCGCCTTTTTTCTTCATTCAAGATAAAAAAAAAATACATATAAATTAAGATATATAAATAAACTTACTCAAATATTTCTATTCTTATGTAATATGTAGGGAATGCAATATCGGACTAAAAGTTCAATACCGGTATTCGGTATTTTTTAGATCTTGATACCGGTTTTAATACCAGTAGTAGAAATTTTAGAAAAAGAAAGAAAACACAGGTGGTTTTTTTTATTTTTTTTTTTATTCGTTAAATATCACAAAAAAAATTTGTAACTTATAAATTATAACAGTATATAAAGAATCACAAGCAAATAAAGGAACATCTTATTTATTTAAATCACGAAAAGGTGTCAATATCACTATTCAGTCTGTGGTACTATTACACATTTTTGAAATGTGATCTTAAAAAACATAATGCATTAATTGTACTATCATTAAGTCTGGAACGTAATTTTGTGCAAAAATTACCAGTTGTCGAAAACGCTCTTTTAGCTTCTACGCTAGTGGGTGGTACTGCTAGCGATGCGTGATATACTTTTTCCAAGTATTTACCTCTAAATCCCTCCTCTTCAAATAAATCTATTTCTCGTCGGATTGTTTTGGATATAGTTGATTTCTATATTGTATTTTGGTTTGTTGAAATTTTTTTAGTTACCGCAATTCTAATTTTTGTTCAAGAGACAATTCCTTTTCACTATCGACATTAGTGTCATCATAATTTTCGATAACTGTACCGAATTCTTCTGAATGTGGATAGGTTTGTGTAGAATTGAATAAGAATTTGTTATAGAATAAGAATTTCACAGATAAGAATTCAAAATTTCTAGTAAATACCGAAAAAACGGTATTTAAACTTGTGAATAACGGTATTACAAAATTGTACAAATGGCCCAAAATAACGGTATTAGGTATCCCGGTATTGCAATCCTTAGTAATATGTTTAATCTTAAGTGTCTATTATTTCGCATATATAAGATATTTTTTTTTCATATTCCACTTGGTAGACAATAATATCTAGACCAATTCCAAAAGCACCATTTAGTCTCATGGAAGGAGGGAAAGGATGGGGGACAGTTTTATTGTGATGGAGCACCTGCAGTTAGAAGTCTGACTTTGTTCCGTATCACTGAAGAAGGGCAGTGCCTTCCAGAAGTATGTGCCTATCGTATGGGAGGAAACTGGGAAAACTCCCACCAGGTAGTCCGACTTACGAGGCAAGATGCGGGGCATCACAGTCGCCATCGATTCTCCTCGTTTAGTAAAATAGTGTCTATAACAAAGCCGTCAGTGGATTGAACCTCTGCCCTAATGCTCATCAGCGGCGTGCGTTGCTACTGAGCCACGAATCGGGCTGTATTAACTGTAAAAATTTGCAATGAAACAATTTTTTTTTATAGTTTCCACCGATCTTATTCATAATTCATTCAATTTTTATTTAAGAAAAAAAAAATTAAAAGCAAAACCTAAAAAACTAATCCTAAAAACAAAATATGATCATTCTGAGTGCTGTTTTTAATTAATATTTTATCGAAAAATAATTTGATAAATTAATTTTTTGGTGTTTTAACAGCATTATTTAGAAAATATCAAAAAAACAAGTGTTATAACTAAATGATTAAATAGAATTCTATTGTAAAAAGATCAATAATAATAATAATAGTTGTTCGTTAAATTAAACAACCCTTTAGCACTAACTTCTCACATTCACATAAAAATAAAATTAAATAAAAATAAAAACTTAGATAAAACTGACATATTATAAAAAAAAAAAAGATGGCCAACCTACAACTTTATTTTTTGAAGAAGTAAAACAGGTAGGCCTCGGGGGTGTGCAGCGGCCTTTCAATTAAGTCCCCGGCCGTTATCGGCGAGTGTCCAGGGGCCTCGGAAATGGACGCGCGATGCCTCTTGATTTATGGGGCCCGCGCTTTTGTGGCCCTGTCACCGGCTCTTCTCCGCCGAGACAAAGACGCCTTTTAACGGCAGCGCCACTTTTCTCTTGCGCCTCTCGCGGACACGCGGGGTCGTATCGCAAGTTACGTGCTGCTATTTGTAGATCGGATTCCATACCATCAAATTGGGGTGAAACATTTTCGGTTCTTCTAGTTTAACCCATCATTGTATGCATTTTCTTTTTTTTTCATCGTTTACACATGCACAGAATTGATTTGAGAATATATATATATATATATATATAATATATATATTCTCAAATCAATTCTGTGATTATTATTTAGTGATTATTATAAACAATACAGAAATTTTGTAATAGTATTATATATATTTATTATAATTTTATTATTTATAATTATAATTTAAAAATGCATCTAACAATTAAAAAGTCTTGCATTAAAAAAAAATAGTACGAATCGATCATTAAAAAATTGTAATTGCATAATTGTAAAGTTGGAATTTTAAAATTTTTGTTATTCATGTAAGCATTTTCAAGAAGCTTTTCATTCTTTGCTCTTCATGCTCTTTTCAGTTGTAAATTAAAGAAAAAAAAATTTCGGTATTGTTGTAGGTATAAATGTCTTCGAAATGTTTCGATGATCCCCCCCCAGTTGTCCCTCAAAATTTATGTTACTCATTTAGCAATCTATTTTCCTGAAAATATTTATCTCTAAAATAAATATGCATTAATAAGATGGAATTAAATTATAGTTTAGATAGTTTTAGTGTTAGTGTTAGTGTTAGTGTTAGTGATAGTGTTAGTGATAGTTTTAGTTTAGTGTGATAGTGTTAGTTTTTATATTAAATGCAAGAGGGGTTTCCTTGTCAAAATTTATGTTGTAATTTTACTGAAAAAAGCGTTTGGTTGGAGTGTTTCGCGTACAGTTCGCGTGATGGCCAAGTGACTAGCTCACGGGCGCTCGGTACCACAGGTTTCGGATTTGAGTCCCGGCGATGCCATGGATGTTTGTAGTGATTTGGAATCCACTTTAAACCTCAGGTGTCGGTCTAATATGACTGTAGAGTGTTGGACGTAAGGCTAAAAATCCCCGTAAAAAAACCCCTCCTTTTTTCGGAATCTGCAAGCAGGTAGACGTACGCGGTCCAACAAAGGCAAAGGTAGTGTTTTGTAGAGTACCTCGAAAAAAATATCTCTGCACCACTTTTACAGAATTAAAGGAATTAAAATTAAAATTTCTTTTTAAGAAGGCTATAGCATAAAAGTAATTAAAATGAAAGGACTGTAGTGCCAAGGGAGTAAGTTGATTAGGGAATAGTAAGATCAATCACTGCGTTTCGATATGAAGATTATAAATAAAACTTAATATAAAATAATTAGATATACTTGGTAGAATTGTATTTTAACAACAGTTTAACTGTTAATATGACAACACTGCAGAAATTAAATTAACTAATCAATCGAAAATATGCCTTTTATTTAAGATGATAGGGCATTCAAAGTAAAACCAGCGTCATTTAGAAAATAAGACCACGTTCTAATTAAATTCTTGTAAGTGCAAAAAGGAAATATGGCTCATTTCCAGAAAGTAGAAAAGTGTTCCCGACTCATGGCTCAGTGGCAACGCCCGCCGCTGATGAGCATTAGGGCGAAGTACAATCCTCTGGCGACTTTGTTGTGGACACTGTTTCAAAAAGCGTGGTTTGGTTTGTCGCTCTACGGTCATTTTGTGTACACGAGCGCTAAACAGATCGGGCCCTACAGTTTAAAGTGGGCCTTCGTCCTTCCTTGGGTCATGGAGCCAAGTCAGACTTCTACCTATGGCTTCTGCATCACAACAGAAGCTGCACCCAACTCCTTCCATGAGAGCGATCTAATGGCCAAGTGGCTAGCGCTAAGGACTTCGAAACCATAGGCTTCAGGTTCGAATCTTGATGATGGCATGGAGGTTTGTGAGTGGTTCGGAATACACGTTAAACTGTAGAGGTTCCAGTATAATTAGCCTAAAGTGTGCTTAAAAATGTTGCGCAATTTTACACTTTTAAGGTCAAGTGTAAAATTGTGTAGTAAGTAAAAGTGTAAAGTAACCTTAAAAGTGTGCTTAAAAATGAAATGAAAAATGAGAGCGACTAACGAAACTAAACCTTGCATGAGACCACGCGGGTTCTTGGATATTGGGGTTGTCCGACAGCTCACTCACACACACAAATAAAGACTCAAATAATAAACACATGACTGTATAAATTAATCTCCTTTATTTAGACAGCCATCACACTTGAGGAGGAACTGGCCACACAACCACTCTCTGGGGTTACACTTATTGAACTCTTTTATTTAGACAGCCATCACACTTGAGGAGGAACTGGCCACACAACCACTCTCTGGGGTTACACTTATTGAACTCTTTTATTTAGACAGCCATCACACTTGAGGAGGAACTGGCCACACAACCACTCTCTGGGGTTACACTTATTGAACTCTTTTATTTAGGCAGCCATCACAATCGAGGATGAACTGGCCACACAACCATTCTCTGGGGTTACACTTGTTGAACTCTTTTATTTAGACAGCCATCACACTTGAGGAGGAACTGGCCACACAACCACTCTCTGGGGTTACACTTATTGAACTCTTTTATTTAGGCAGCCATCACAATCGAGGATGAACTGGCCACACAACCTTTCTCTGGGGTTACACTTGTTGAACTCTTTTATTTAGACAGCCATCACACTTGAGGAGGAACTGGCCACACAACCACTCTCTGGGGTTACACTTATTGAACTCTTTTATTTAGGCAGCCATCACAATCGAGGATGAACTGGCCACACAACCATTCTCTGGGGTTACACTTGTTGAACTCTTTTATTTAGACAGCCATCACACTTGAGGAGGAACTGGCCACACAACCACTCTCTGGGGTTACACTTATTGAACTCTTTTATTTAGACAGCCATCACAATCGAGGATGAACTGGCCACACAACCATTCTCTGGGGTTACACTTGTTGAACTCTTTTTATTTAGACAGCCATCACACTTGAGGAGGAACTGGCCACACAACCACTCTCTGGGGTTACACTTATTGAACTCTTTTATTTAGGCAGCCATCACAATCGAGGATGAACTGGCCACACAACCACTCTCTGGGGTTACACTTATTGAACTCTTTTATTTAGGCAGCCATCACAATCGAGGATGAACTGGCCACACAACCACTCTCTGGGGTTACACTTATTGAACTCTTTTATTTAGGCAGCCATCACAATCGAGGATGAACTGGCCACACAACCATTCTCTGGGGTTACACTTGTTGAACTCTTTTATTTAGACAGCCATCACACTTGAGGAGGAACTGGCCACACAACCACTCTCTGGGGTTACACTTATTGAACTCTTTTTATTTAGACAGCCATCACAATCGAGGATGAACTGGCCACACAACCATTCTCTGGGGTTACACTTGTTGAACTCTTTTATTTAGACAGCCATCACACTTGAGGAGGAACTGGCCACACAACCACTCTCTGGGGTTACACTTATTGAACTCTTTTATTTAGACAGCCATCACAATCGAGGATGAACTGGCCACACAACCACTCTCTGGGGTTACACTTATTGAACTCTTTTATTTAGGCAGCCATCACAATCGAGGATGAACTGGCCACACAACCATTCTCTGGGGTTACACTTGTTGAACTCTTTTATTTAGACAGCCATCACACTTGAGGAGGAACTGGCCACACAACCACTCTCTGGGGTTACACTTATTGAACTCTTTTTATTTAGGCAGCCATCACAATCGAGGATGAACTGGCCACACAACCATTCTCTGGGGTTACACTTGTTGAACTCTTTTATTTAGACAGCCATCACACTTGAGGATGAACTGGCCACACAACCACTCTCTGGGGTTACACTTATTGAACTCTTTATTTAGACAGCCATCACAATCGAGGATGAACTGGCCACACAACCACTCTCTGGGGTTACACTTGTTGAACTCTTTTATTTAGACAGCCATCACACTTGAGGAGGAACTGGCCACACAACCACTCTCTGGGGTTACACTTATTGAACTCTTTTATTTAGGCAGCCATCACAATCGAGGATGAACTGGCCACACAACCACTCTCTGGGGTTACACTTATTGAACTCTTTTATTTAGGCAGCCATCACAATCGAGGATGAACTGGCCACACAACCATTCTCTGGGGTTACACTTGTTGAACTCTTTTATTTAGACAGCCATCACACTTGAGGAGGAACTGGCCACACAACCACTCTCTGGGGTTACACTTATTGAACTCTTTTATTTAGACAGCCATCACACTTGAGGAGGAACTGGCCACACAACCACTCTCTGGGGTTACACTTATTGAACTCTTTTATTTAGACAGCCATCACACTTGAGGAGGAACTGGCCACACAACCACTCTCTGGGGTTACACTTATTGAACTCTTTTTATTTAGACAGCCATCACACTTGAGGAGGAACTGGCCACACAACCACTCTCTGGGGTTACACTTATTGAACTCTTTTATTTAGACAGCCATCACACTTGAGGAGGAACTGGCCACACAACCCTCTCTGGGGTTACACTTATTGAACTCTTTTATTTAGACAGCCATCACACTTGAGGAGGAACTGGCCACACAACCACTCTCTGGGGTTACACTTATTGAACTCTTTTATTTAGGCAGCCATCACAATCGAGGATGAACTGGCCACACAACCATTCTCTGGGGTTACACTTGTTGAACTCTTTTATTTAGACAGCCATCACACTTGAGGAGGAACTGGCCACACAACCACTCTCTGGGGTTACACTTATTGAACTCTTTTATTTAGGCAGCCATCACAATCGAGGATGAACTGGCCACACAACCACTCTCTGGGGTTACACTTATTGAACTCTTTATTTAGGCAGCCATCACAATCGAGGATGAACTGGCCACACAACCATTCTCTGGGGTTACACTTGTTGAACTCTTTTATTTAGACAGCCATCACACTTGAGGAGGAACTGGCCACACAACCACTCTCTGGGGTTACACTTATTGAACTCTTTTATTTAGGCAGCCATCACAATCGAGGATGAACTGGCCACACAACCATTCTCTGGGGTTACACTTGTTGAACTCTTTTATTTAGACAGCCATCACACTTGAGGATGAACTGGCCACACAACCACTCTCTGGGGTTACACTTATTGAACTCTTTTATTTAGACAGCCATCACAATCGAGGATGAACTGGCCACACAACCATTCTCTGGGGTTACACTTGTTGAACTCTTTTATTCAGACAGCCATCACACTTGAGGAGGAACTGGCCACACAACCACTCTCTGGGGTTACACTTATTGAACTCTTTTATTTAGGCAGCCATCACAATCGAGGATGAACTGGCCACACAACCACTCTCTGGGGTTACACTTATTGAACTCTTTTATTTAGGCAGCCATCACAATCGAGGATGAACTGGCCACACAACCATTCTCTGGGGTTACACTTATTGAACTCTTTTATTTAGGCAGCCACCACACTCCAGGATGGACTGGCCACACAACCTTTCTCTTTGGTTATAGTGGTTCAACTCCCACTCTTACATTCCTTGCTCTTTCTCGTCATCTCACCCCCTGCCAGACACCCCCACAGACAGGATGTTTACAGGACATAGGGCGTTGACTTCCTCTATGCACGGGGATCTGGGTTTCGACTCGCAACAGGGGTCTACAAACTGGTATAAGAAAAAAAGAACCTCCCCCATGAGCAAAATCGAGACCTAACAAATAAGTGATCTCTAATGTGTAATTAGATCACTTATTTATCTCAAATAAGTGATAAGTAAATGGTCTCTCTCCTTGTACCGAGGAACCTAGATGCAAAATTAATGGCTTAAGGCATGTCACGGCCTACTATGGTTCATATGTCTAGGAGCTGCCCAATGCAGTAAAGAACGACAAAAACAGCACTAAAGGCGTCGAGAGCAACACAAAAAGGGATACAGTTAAGAACAGTAGGGCATATGCTGAGGTGCCTTCAGCCATGATGTAGTGTTGTGTTGCAAAAGGGGATTCTGTAGCAGCCGGTATTATTCTATAAAGGGGACTCTGCAAACACACTCAAGAGCCAAAACATTATGACCACCTGTCAATAACGAGTTGGCCCACCTTTGGAGCGCAACGCAGCTTCAACCCGCCTTGGCATGGATTAATACCACCACTTAATACCAGTTAAATACCACTTCCATCGCGTGCCTTCCACGTCATCCAGGCGAGTTCATTGCAAAGTGTAGGGGGTGGTCATAATGTTTTGGCTCTTGAGTGTAGTCAAGACCCGTGACAAGTCTAAAGCAGGCTATGCCGACCACTCCAGACAAGGAAGTAGAAAATCTTCTTGAGTTATTCAGTAAAGAATTCCACTTTTTCTCAGAAGCGTTCTCTCTATATAGGTTGAAAAGATTGGATTTAATAGAGAAAGATATGTTTTTCCTTACATGACGCAAAGGCAAGGAAGGATCAGGTTGCATCAGTTGTGATCCATTCATCGGAAACATATCACCCTGCTCGTTTCCATATATCCCGCAATGGCTTGGAATCCTCTGCAGAGTAATGAATTTCTTGGTGTTCAACAGCTTATCTATCTTTACTTTCTATATACATTAGAACCGGGCCTGAATGACTAGCGCTCTGGCGCTCGGCAACACAGGTTTCGGGTTCGAGTCCCGGTGGGGCCATGGATGTTTGTAGTGGTTCGGAATCCACTTTAAGCCGTAAGTCCCGGTCTAGTAGGATCGCGGAGCGTTACGGGGGCATTGTTACTCCGCGTCCGTGGCTTATCTTCAAGTTACACGCGCCCCCTGGGTAATGCTAAGTGAGTAACGTCTGTGCAGCGCTTGCCTTAAGGCATCCAAGACCAAGCTGTCTAAGTGTTTGTCAGCTGCATTAGAAAGAAAAATATACATTAGACCAAATTAAGCCATCTGATTTTTTTTCCCCTTGTAAATTAATAAGAGAACTTTTCATTTCCATATTTTATGATTAAATATAACATTTTGTGAAAAACACAGAAATTAACCAGAAAACTCATAACTTTTTCTTTTTATTTCTTATCGATACAGAAAGTATTTCGATGTTTATCCAATTAAAAACCAAGTTCAATTGAAGGTTTAAGACTGGAGATATTTTCTTTTTATCGGATTGAGTTTTCAACATAAGCTGAATGCTCTATAGCCCTATTAGACCAGGACTACGGTTTAAAATAGATTCCGAACCACTACAAAAATTCCATGACCCCTCCGGGACTAGAACCGAAAACCCTGTGGCATCGAGCGCCAGAGCAGAAGTTAATTTGCCTTTTTTTAGAATATTATAAATATTAAATGCTTCTCTAAAACATATCCTTATATTACAAGCAACGAGTTGTTTATTTGCATGCTCATCACATGTGCCACAGAGCCACTTATATTATGAATTACAGGCAATGATATGTTTTAAAGGGGCTGATGGCGCTCGATGCCACAGTCTTTCGGTTTGTGTCCCGGCGGTGCCATTGATGTTTGCAGTGGTTCGGAATCTACTTTAAACCAGTTGGTCACGGTCTAATTCACAATTCTATAGCTAGAGACAATTCTGTAGAGCTGACAATTCTACTCCGGGCTAGGGCTGTCAATTTTGCTCCATAAAAAGAAAACATATCCTGTTTTAGTACCTGCCAGTGAACGAAAGGACTTGATCCACTATGGGGCTGTTGCGCCATTGAAGAAGGATAAATACTTTAAAAAGATTAAACTAATGAAAATTCCCTGCTTAGTTTTCCTTTTTATTCCTCAAAATCAAAAATAAAAGGGATCATTATACAAACATTGCTTAAATTCAGTAATATTATAATCGGTAGACAAAATTTTATAGTTACATGCGTCACCATCCGATCTTTCAATGGTATTCGAACATTTTTATAGTTACCAACATGGTTCATTCCATAAAAATTCAGTCTTGTAGAACTCCTTCATTGGAACTACAGACCCATGTTGGCTCAAGGCCATCTCCTTATTGGCAAATTTCGTGACAGGAAATGTTTTTTTTATGGGGTTGGATTGCTAGCCATCAGTCCAACGCTCTACGGACATATTAGATTAGATTAGGATCTACAGTTTAAGATGAATTCTGAACTCTAACTCGAAACCTGTGGTATCGAGCACCAGAGCGATAGACACTCGGACATTCAGGCTCATAGATTAAATATTTAGTAGAATATAATGTTCCAATGAAGCTGGCAAACATTTAGACAGCTTGGTCTTGAATGCCTTAAAGCAAGCGCTGCACAGACGTTACTCACTTTGCATTACCCAGGGGGCGCGTGTAAGGGGGCACCCTGTGACACCGAGCGCCAGAGAACATTTAATCAATTGTATACTCCAATTTCCTGAAATACCATCGAGATGTGTAAAATGATTATGTATTCACGTTTTTTTATGTATGCCATTCGGCTTTCGGTCGATTCAGACGGCTCTTTATGTCAAGAAAGAGGTATATTTTGAATATTTTTAAATAAATCTTGTATTTTATATTTAAATATAATTTTAATTCTAAAAAAGTTGAGATCTCCCTTCAATAATGGATATTATTTGTTAATCACTAACAAAACAAAAACAAAATTTAAACAAAAGTTTTTCACGTGATTTGAAATAGATGTATTGCTTATGTAAGCAACAAGCGCTACTCAAAAATTTTCCACATTTAATCATTTAACTTATTTTTTACTCGATTCTTTTGTGAGCATAAGTAACGATTACATAATGATTCATCCTCTTCTTCATTGGCTATCTGCCTACTGGTAGATTTCGAGAAGGAGATGTTTCCTTTTTATGAGGTAAGGCTTTTTCCTTTTTACTATCAGCCCTACTCCCAACGCTCTACAGCCATATTATACTGGGAGATACGGTTTAAAATGAATTTCGAACCACAACAAACAAAAATTATTAATAAAATAACTAATATAAGGAATTTTGATTTCAAATACCTTTTCCTTTACTTATAATTTCATAATTGTTATTGAGCGGTCATAAATGCTTACGCTTTATTATAATAAACCTAAGATATAATATTGGATGTACGTCTGAGTATTGCTTTATTAAGTACATTAACGCATAGCTGTATTTTTCACAATTCAAATTAAAGACCTCATCAATAAACATAAAAATTTCTAAATAAATTATTGTGGTTTTTATTAATAAACAACATCGCAATAATAGAGAGTTTTTGCATACCGTATTTTGGACGTCCGTTAGCTTTTTCTCCCTAGCGTCCACGCTCATAGGAAACATTATTACAGATACGCATGCTGAATTTCCTATGAGCATGCGCGCTAGGGAGAAAAAGCTAACGGAACGTCCAAAATACGGTATGCAAAAGCTCTCTAATAACTCGAAAACATCATTTGAATAACTCTCAATTCTCCTCGTACTATATGCGTTCTGTCAGTTTCTGCATGACTGTGTGGCAGTCTCTGTCTCGGAGTCATTTTCGAATTCTAAGTTCTTCCTTTATGCCCCAATTTATCATTGTGTCCAATCCTCAGTGTCCGGACATCCTATGAGTAATCGACTCATGGATGAAGGGAAAGGAGGCAGCTTCTGTTGTGATGGAACACCCGTAAGTAAAAGTCTGACTGGTCTCCGTGTACCTGAATAAGGAGGAAGGGGCTACCGGGAGGACTTTTAGGGGGAACGGCCTCGCATTTGCGTATCGTATGGGAGAAAACCCCAAAACATCCCACCAGGTGGTCTGACTAACCAGGCAAGGTGTTAAACATCACAAACTCCATCGAATCTACTCGTTTTTTGATACAGTGCCTACAACAATGCTGCCAGTAGAATCTCGGTCTCTGCTGCGCCCATTATTTCCCCTCATTGGTCAGAACCATCATCCAGAAGGCCACCCTAAGATAGACTTTCAGTTTGAGAGGGAACTCATGGCGTAAGTCGCAGGCGTGTGGCCATCTGACCCCACACTGTAATGCCAGTCATTGCCGACAACCCCTTTCCACGGATGAAATCCAGATGTGTCAACTCTTGACCTTCGCATCTCTTTCATACGACCCAGTTTTCAAACATCAGTAGAGTCGAGAGCACACTATCTGCTAAATAAATTTTTTCTACACACCTCTTTACGTCCCCATTTGGCAATGGGGAATTATCCAGTCGCTTTTTACACAAGTATTTCCTGCGAAAAACAACTCTACCAGTCGGGGTCAATACAGTAGCACCTACCGGAAAGCCACCCCTTTGATTTCACTACCGACCCGAATTCACCAAATTCATTCAGTCAAGTAAATATACTTACGAGAGTTATGGTAGAGATATTCAAAATTCTTTTTAATATGCGTAAAAACGATGCTGTTCAGATGAATTCTTATACAAGATGCTGCTGTTCAGATGAATCATTATATGTGAGCATAATGCTGTTCAGATGAATTATAATGTACTTATGAATTATAATGTAACAATATGCTTTTCAAAGGGATCAAGTGCAAACATGATGCTGTTCAGTGAAGGCATTATGCATTAACATGATGCTGTTCAGTGAAGGCATTATGCATTAACATGATGCTGTTCACTGAACGGCATTATGCATTAACATGATGTTGTTCACTGTACGGCATTATGCATTAACATGATGCTGTTCACTGAACGGCATTATGCATTAACATGATGCTGTTCACTGAACGGCATTATGCATTAACATGATGCTGTTCACTGAACGGCATTATGCATTAACATGATGCTGTTCACTGAACGGCATTATGCATTAACATGATGCTGTTCAGTGAAATCTTTATGTATGAATATGTTCGGATTAATCCTTATACGTGGAGACGATGCTATTCAGATGAATCATTATCTGTGAACTCGTTGTTGTTCGTGAATATGATCTGTTACTCATTATGTGTCATCTGACTTTATCTGTGAATCATTATGAATGAACATAATTTTGTTTTATAACAAATCTATCATGTTCATTAAAATATGTGTTCCCCTCGATCCAAATTCAAGACATCACGTTTAAGTCATCGTTCTTACATTCACGTTGATGATAATTTTTTTCCCCCTAAAACACTTCATCTCACAAGTGGATTACAAATTACGAATTCCCTTTCACAAATTTATTTTGAAGTCGCTCCCTTACACCATGGCTGGAGGCAGATAATACTTTCTGCTCCTTCTCTTCACCTGCTCACCTCTTTTCTTCCTCATAATCCGTTGGCGTTTGATGTATGGCGCACCTTTTTATCCACCCACACCACCCCCGTCGACAGGCAGCGAGAAGTTTGCAATCACCCCAAGACAGCACTGGATAAAAAGATGTTCCTCAACTGTCTGGTTCCCTTTGAAATCTCATTTCCTCATTCAGAACGACGCGCTTTCATAATGATGTCTAGGTGATGAAAGATCTACCACAGACTGGGCCCACCCTTTTGTGTACTTATTTTGTTGTGCATATATTTCTGGATAAAGAAAGTAAACTAAAGTAAATTCAATGTAGTAACAAAGTAAACTAGTAATATATGGTATTGAATGTGCTGAAAAAAAATTTAGTTGTTTCTTACTACTTTACTTTTTACTTACTTTAGATGTTTCTAGAAAGTAAACTAGTAATATTCAATGTGCTGAAAAATTTAGTTGTCAACGAAATTATTGCTGATTATTCAATATGCTGAAAAAAAATTTAGTTGTTTCTTACTACTTTACTTTTTACTTTAGTTGTTTCTAGAAAGTAAACTAGTAATATCAATGTGCTGAAAAATTTAGTTGTCAACGAAATTATTGCTGATTATTCAATATGCTGAAAAAAAATTTAGTTGTTTCTTACTACTTTACTTTTTACTTTAGTTGTTTCTAGAAAGTAAACTAGTAATATTCAATGTGCTGAAAAAAATTTAGTTGTCAACGAAATTATTGCTGATTATTCAATATGCTGAAAAAAAATTTAGTTGTTTCTTACTACTTTACTTTTTACTTACTTTAGATGTTTCTAGAAAGTAAACTAGTAATATTCAATGTGCTGAAAAAAAATTTAGTTGTCAACGAAATTATTGCTGATTATTCAATATGCTGAAAAAAAATTTAGTTGTTTCTTACTACTTTACTTTTTACTTTAGTTGTTTCTAGAAAGTAAACTAGTAATATTCAATGTGCTGAAAAAAATTTAGTTGTCAACGAAATTATTGCTGATTATTCAATATGCTGAAAAAAAAAAATTTAGTTGTTTCTTACTACTTTACTTTTTACTTACTTTAGATGTTTCTAGAAAGTAAACTAGTAATATTCAATGTGCTGAAAAAAAATTTAGTTGTCAACGAAATTATTGCTGATTATTCAATATGCTGAAAAAAATTTAGTTGTTTCTTACTACTTTACTTTTTACTTACTTTAGATGTTTCTAGAAAGTAAACTAGTAATATTCAATGTGCTGAAAAAAATTTAGTTGTCAACGAAATTATTGCTGATTATTCAATATGCTGAAAAAAAATTTAGTTGTTTCTTACTACTTTACTTTTTACTTACTTTAGATGTTTCTAGAAAGTAAACTAGTAATATTCAATGTGCTGAAAAAAATTTAGTTGTCTGCGAGATTATTGCATGATCTTTAAAAGTTTTTGATTGTTAAAACGAATTGATATTCTATTGCAGTTTATTGTAAAACAGAATCAGAAAATCATCGAAAGGAAAAATTTTTTAATTTGAAAGGTTTCAGTTATATGAAATTATAGTTCTGGAATAAGAGAAATTTCACAGTACTTATGTATATTAAAGAATATGAAACTTTAGCGTAAGGTGATGAAGGAACTTAAAGTACCTTAATCGAGCACAATGCTATAATTGTCAAAGATGAGGACACGACTAGGACTTGAAAACTTGCATTTCAAAAACACACAAATTTTATATAAAATTCGGTATTATGTGCAAAATCTGATTTAACTTTTTAATAGGTGGATCAGAGAAACCAGCATTTTTTATCTGAAAATAAATAATACAAAGCATACAAAATAAAAATATATAAATATCCAATTATCTGTAGAAAATCTAAGCTCTTTATAACGAATAAAATACTTATCTTCATGTATTATATGCGACCCACGATTCCATACGCAAGTTCGGTTTGGGGCTCAATAACCAAATCTAAAAAAAAAAAAAAAAAAAAAATATTCAAAATGTTCTGAAAAATGTTCAAAGACTTCAAAATAAAGTTCTTCGAATGATTACAAATTCGCCTTGGTACTTCAGAAATAAGGATATTGGGAACTCTCTTCACCTTCCCACTGTTAGACAATTCATCTTTAATATCTCTAAAAAGTCTTATGACTCCGTATCCCTTTCACTGGTCACTCTGTTCTTAGATCCCTCCCAATTGATGACATTACTCCATTTGAAAATAGAAAGGGACCTAGAAGTGTTCTTAATATCTTCAATGAGTGCTCTCTCCCTAAACTTCTCTTTCTGAAATATCACAGAGCAAGCTCCGCTTGTTGGCGGCTCAATCATCCTTTTCAATGCATTAATTAAAATCCCCTATTTTTCCCTTTTGCATATATTTGTATATGTTCCTATTCTCCTATTTTTTTAAAAAAAATTATATTAATATTAATAAGAATAGAAAAAAGTAAAGAAAAAACAAGGCATAGACCAAAGGCAAATGCTTTCCATAATCCAGGATAATCCATAATCCAAGTGTGTGGCTGCTTCGTAGCAGAGAGCTCCGTTCATTCTTCAATTGGTTGATCATTTATTTCTATAATTTCTAAAAGACAAAAAAAAAAGTTACTTTTATGATTAGTAACTGATATGTAGGAATATTTTAGATGGGATATTATTGAATTATGCCTATACCAATTCTTGCTGATTTTTAGTGTGCTGTTACAATTACCCCTTAAAGTATTTGGAGTGGGGTAATTGTAAATATAATTTACCTTCTTATTTTATGCCATTCTGATTTGTGCAGAGTTTCAAAATACCACGTACATAAATGAACGGCAGCCAACGGCATACCATGCTGAATATACCGGTACTCGTTAGATCACGGAAGTCAAGCATCATTGGGTGGGTGATCACCTGGGAACACCGCGTGCCGTTGGCATTCACAAATTTGGGACCTGAAGGGCCGAGTGTCTGGCGCTCGGTGCCACAAGTTTCGGGTTCGAATCCCGGCGGTGCCATGGATGTTTGTAGTGGTTCGGAATCCACTTTAAGCCGTAGGTCCCGGTCTCCTATGACTGTAAGAGCGTCACGGAGCAAAAGTCAGACTACGGGTGCTCCATCACAACAGAAGCTGCTTCCTTCCCCTTCAATCATGAGTACGTATGGGCTCGTGGGCTTGGCCAGCCAAGTGGGATAAGAAACAACAAACAACATAAGTGAGAATTAAGCCTCCGTCTTTCTATAATCTAGATGACTTGGAAGCAGCTGTCCCATGACAATAATAAGAATAAAACATACAGAGAAATTTAGGATTTTTAGGATGCTTAACTATCGGTAATATATCATAGAATTAAAGGAAGTAAGTGCTGTATGGAACTAAATTACCTAAAGAACTGGAGGATATTGTAATAAAGTGTCTTATTGAAAGATGGCTAATGGGTTATCCTGTGGGATAAGCTTGAATGAAAACGCTAGTTCAAGAATACATTGATGCCAATAGATTTATGATCAAGTTTCAAAACCGCCCATTAAAGGGTTTATGCAATGCTGTCAATCAATTTCTATAAAAAAAACAGAACATTTGCAAAAACCGCGACAATATGACGTGAACACATTTGTTGTTTATGGGGTTTATAACGTAGAAAAAAAATAGCTGTACGTGGAACATTTAGTTGATAAAAATGATGCACGCTTGGCATACCACACAAGCAAACCCGTCTTTTCCAATTGTTCGTCAAGGTTGAGAGCCATTGAACAAAAATTAAAAGGCTGTTTATTCCTCGTAGACGCTGTTTACTCCACTGCAATTCCTCTTTCGTCACACGGCCAGATAGTCAATTGGCTAGCATTCTATCGTTTGGTACCATAGGCTTCAGCTTCGAATTTGGCAGTGGCAGGGTTGCTTGCTAGTGGTTTAAAATCATACATTAAAGTGTAGGTTCCGGACTAATTAGCATAAAATGTGCAAAAATTGACCGTAGAGTGACAAGTCAAACCAAACTTCTTTGATCACATGTGTAACTGTAAAATCGTTGGGTGGCAAAAAGCAAAAATTAATAAATTAATTAGTCAATAATAAAACATTTACAAAGTTAATAAATTTTCACTGGGGAAGTGAACTAACAATTTTGTGTGTGTGGTTTTTTTCCTTTTATTTAATGTTTGCTGAAAAAAAAAAAAGGTGAGAAAACGTGAAACTTAATTTATAATATTCGCTTACATTTATCCCGCAGTAGGAAGGGGGGGGGGCGTAATTCGTTTACATTTACCCGAAAATTTATTTATGTGACCCTATATATTAATGTAGGATTTGTTTCTGTGGTAATCAGCAGGCGGCGACACTTCACGGTAGCTTGTCTTTGACAGAGCCTGTTTACAACGTGGGGGAGTATTCAACTTTGAACTCTGACCCCACGAGAAGGGGACAGGAGCCCGTAGATGAAGAAAGAGATAAAAGAACGCTGGCAGGAGCGAATGGGGCAGGCTGCTTCAAGCAGCGAGAGAATGTTTAACCCCTTAATTAATGTAAATATCATTGTAAAATAGAATATTAAATGGCTTTATTTAAAGTAACGTCCCGTTACTGCGTTTTGTCTGTCAAATCTCTTAGACACCCACTGGAAAAGTCCAGCCATTGTTAGACTGGTTCAGAAGTCTAACAAAACTGTAGGTTCGGCCGGGATGAATCTATTGAAACCGGTGTAAATCTACATTAATGATAAATAACTCCCCTGCACTATATCCATGTTGACTTTATTTTGTTTTTGATAAGTCTCGGCTATCAATCTTGCCTAGGCAAGATTGACTAGTGATTTATTTACTATTAACCCGAAACCCTGAAAGGTTAGTCAGAATATTAGATATTCTTCAAACTTTTCTATTTAACTAACTTTCCGGCACTACAGTCCATGTCAGACCATGGGCGTCTGCCTCACTGTCCTATTCAGAAACAAGAGATTCTTATCTATTTATTTTTTTTACGGTTTGGTTTCTTGCTTCACGGTCATTTTGTGCGCACTTTAGGGTAATTAGACCGGGACCTACAGTTTAACGGGGATTCCGAACCCCTCACAAACATTCATGCTACTTTGAAGCCTGTGGTATCAAAAGCCATAGCTAATTGGCCATCAGGCCGCTTTGTTTACGGGGTAGGGTTGTCAGTCCTACGCCCAATAGTCATATTAGATTTGGACCGATAAGGTGGATTTTAAGCCCCTATAAACATCAATGGCGCCTCTGGGATTCAAACTCGAAAACTGTAGCATCGAGCACCAGTCACTCGGACATCAGGCCCTATACATTAATCCACACTGATTTAAAAAAAATAAAATAAATTTTCATACCCATTAAACAACAAATGCAGCAGATCATTCAGGTTTATTAAGTTCACTTCACGTTACTGCAATGAAATGAACGATTGCAACTATGAAACTATGACAAAGTTATCAACATGCATTGAACTGTCCATAATTAATTGCCAAAAACTTTTAATTCTGCGATCCCAGCAAGTCCTCAATAAAGAGTACAGAACCACTTTTACTGGGAGAGGTCCGCTTATAAACTACGTATTGATGAATTGACTGTCATCTTTTATTTAATATCTCAATTTTAATAAGGGAGAAGAAAAGTTATGAGATACGATATGTAATTGGATAGTGATGATGATAGATTGGAGTTAATGGATATTTCGTGGCTTAGAAGTTTTTCAAACTAACACTTGTTGTACATTTTTTTTTCTAACTTTTATAACAAAAATGGGTTTATTTTCTATGCAATATATTGGAAAGTTTAAAACAATAATATTTCTTATGTTATATTAGAATTTCAAGTAAGTAATACCTTTAATCTTTGCACTGGCTTTTACCTTTTAAATATCACTGGCAGCCGAATTCACTTTCTTTATGCTAATTACAGCGCCATCTATTAATAAACTTCGGAAATTTTTTTTGATGCCGTACCGTTTCTCCCTTCTTCAAGTATCTTCAGTTCGAATTTGAACTCATTGTGACGAATGGTTCTTTTGTGACAACATTTTGAAAATGGGACTTTAATTATAATCACTCTATATATTGAAGATCAAGCGAAAATTAAATTTTGTCTTTATCAGAATGTTATATTGCGGTTTAAAAAGAAAACTTGCTAACTGTTCTTCTACATCATTTGTGGTAGCATGTTGGCCAATTCGTTAGCGCTGTGACGTTTGGTTCTACAAGTAGGAATCCTGGCGATGGCATGGATATTTGTCAGCGATTTGGAATCCATTTTAAACAGTAGGTCCCGGTCTATTTAGCCAAAAGTGTGCACAAAATGACCGTAGAACTACAAAACAAAGCATGTAAATTAAATAACAAATGCCGCAGATTACTTTCCAGGTTTACTACATTCACTTCACAATATAGTATGACAATGAAATTGTGTCAAAGCTATCAACGCGCATTGAACAGTCTGTAATTAATTGCCAAGAACTTTTAATTCTGCTATCCCAGCAAGTCCTCCATAAAGAAGAACACAACCCACTTTTACTCGGAGAGGTTCGCTTATAAACTACGTATTGATGAATTGACTCTCATCCTTTATTTTCCACAAATCTGTCAGCGGGGGAGATAAACTCCTCCAAGGTATTGTTCGAGGGGAATTCTCTCGCTGTTTTTCTTCCACCCCCTCCACCCCCCATTCCACTTTTCATTGGCGCTTCTTTATTTTTGGCGGGGTTCTTCTCGATTCCTGGTCGTTGAGGCGCGAAGCGTTTTGTCATTTCTCAAGAACCGGTTCGAGGATATATTTCGTCACGGGATGACGTCGTCATCTTCAAAGTGTCTTCCTGCGGATGACGTCCTTTGTTGGGGACGGAACCGGAAATGTCAGGGCTTTTTATCCCCCGAGTTTTGGTTTCGGTTTCTGGTGGACTGGAGTTGGAACTCCGAGGGAATTTTAATAAGGGAGAGAGAAGAGTTATGAGATGGGATTAATAGATAGTTCGTCGCTTACCAGTTTTCAATCTAACACCTGTTGTAAATTTTTTCCGAACTTTTACAGTAGAAATAAATTTTTTTTATTTAACTTCTACAATACAAATGGATTTTTTTCCAATTTTTTACAACACAAATTATTATGTTGCGATTTAAAAAGCAAAAAGAAGAGTTGCTAATTTGTTGTTTTTTAACCCCACTTGGTAGACATCTAGATCAAGCCCACGAACCATTATGAACTCATGGTTGAAGGGAAAGGAGGCAGCTTCTGTTGTGATGGAACACCGGTAGGAAGTCTTACTTGGCTCCGTGTCATTTTACAGTCATATGAGACCGGGACCTACGGTTTAAAGTAAACTGGATTCCGAACTACTACAAACATCCATGACACCGCCAGGACCAGAATCCGAAATCTATGGTATCGAGCACCATAGTACTAGACACAAGTGTTTTTCTACTTCATTTGTGGCAGCCTGATGGCCAATTGGCTATGTTCTTCGGTATAACAGGCTACAGATTCGAATCCTGGTGGCGACATGGATGTTTTGCTGACTTTCTTGATGCAACTTTGATATTGTTGACTTTTGTTTGATGTACTTTGAATAATAAATTGCCTATTCACTAACGTGGAGCATTTCATTTGTGTTTTCTGTGTGCCTTACGACTGCAGAAGCTAATTTCCAATCCTGTATTGCTAGGTGATTCCGAATTATCCAGATGCCTCCTAGAAGGCGGCCTGATGGCCAATGGCTTACGCTCTGTCTTACCACAGTCTCAATCTGTCTTACGCTCTGTCTGTGGTACCACACGCTTCAGGTTCGAATTCTGGCGGCTATTGTTGACTTTTCATTGTCGCTTCTTTATTTTTGGCGGGGTTCTTCTTGATTCCTGGTCGTTGAGGCGCGAAATGTTCTGTCATTTCTCAAGAACCGGTTCGAGGATATATCATCTTCAGAGTGTCTTCCTGCGGATGACGTCCTTTGTTGGGGATGGAACCGGAAATGACAGGGCTTTTTAACCCCGAGTTTTGGTTTCGGTTTCTGGTGGACTGGAGTTGGAACTGTGAGGGAATTTTAATAAGGGAGAGAGAAGAGTTATGAGATGGGATTAATAGATAGCTCGTGGCTTGCCAGTTTTTCAATCTAACACCTGTTGTAAATTTTTGTGTGATTTTTTTCCCGAACTTTTGCAATACAAATAGATTTTTTTTTCCTAATTAATATATTGGAAAGATTAAAAGAATGATACTGCTTATGCTATGTTAGAATATCGGGGGCCTGATGGTCGAGTGGCTGGAAGATTCTGGAGATCTCACGGACTTCTTTGACTCTATCAACAGGAATGTTATATATCAGTGTTCGACTAGCAGTTTTATCATGGTAATTTCTTCCCTTGCCAATTGGCAGAATTACTAAAAAATAATAAGGGAGAGAGAAGAGTTATGAGATAGTTCTTGGCTTATCAATTTTTCAATCACCTACCTGTTGCAAAACCTTTTTTTTTTTCTAACTTTTACAATATAAATTGTTTTTTCTATTTAATATATTGGAAAGATTAAGAGAATAATATTGCTTATGTTATATTAGAATATCGGGGGCCGGATGGTCGAGTGACTAGTGCTCTGGCGCTCGGTACCACAGGTTTCGGGTTCGAGTCCCGGCGGTGCCATGAATGGTTATTAGGGCTTGGAATCACACGTTCAACTGTAGGTCCAGGTCTAATTAGCCCAAAATGTCCAAACATGACCGTAGAGCTACAACCCAAACCAAACCTCTTTAGTCACATGTGTAATTGTAAAATAGTAAGATGTCAAAAATGAGTAAATTAATTAATTAAAAATAAAATGATAACGAAGTTGACGAACTTTAACTATCAAAGTGAACTCAAAATTTTGTGATTTTTTTTAAAAATTAATTAAATCCTAAGAAAAGGGTGAGAAAAAGTGAAATTTAAAAGTATTTTACATTTACCCGACTGACCCTATATATTAATGCTAATTAACTCCATGGCATTACACAGCGGCCTGATGGCCAACTGGCTAGCGCTCTGGCCGTCGGTACCGAAGGCTTCAGGTTCGAATCTTGGGGGTGTTTGCATGGATGTTTGTTGATGATTTGTTGGTGGTTCGAAATCCACGTTAATCCACTATAGGCCCCGATCTGTTTAGCCTAAAGTGTGCACAAGTTGACCGTAGAGCGACAAAACAAACCCCGGCATTACTTTCCTTATTGAAACATGCCTGTCTGATTACTGGCAGATCCCGAAACTGGTTTTTTTTTTCTTTTACGGGATAGGGTTATCAGCCTTACGCCCAACAATCATATTAGACCAGTCAACAGTCATATTAACTTTTACAATATAAACGTATTTAGGGCCTGAATGGCCGAGTGGCTAGCGCTCGGCACCACAGGTTTCGTGTTCGAGTCCCGGTGGTGCCATGGATGTTTGTAGTGGTTCGGAATCCACTTTAAAACCGTAGGTCTCGGTCTAACAGTATCGTAGAGCGTTGCGGGTGTATTGTGACTCAACGTCCGTGGCTTATCTTCAAGTTACACGCGCCCCCTGAGTAATGCAAAGTGAGTAACGTCTGTGCAGCGCTTGCCTTAAGGCATCCAAGACCAAGCTGTCTAAGTGTTTGCCAGCTGCATTAGGGGAAAAAAATATATAAACGTATTTGTTGTTTAATATATTGGAAAGTTTAAAAGAATAATATTTCTTATGGTTTATTAGAATATAAAGTAAGTAACACCTTTAACATTTTCAAAAGCTTCATCATTTGAAATGCATATTTTTTAAAAAAATTTTTTTAAACAATTATATATTGAAGATTAAGAGAGAAATAAATTTTGTCTGGATCAGAATTTCTTATGTTGTGATTTAAAAAGAAAAAAGGAAAACTACATTTGTGGTAGCCTGATAGCCAATTGTCACCATGTTCGAATCCTCCCGGTGACATGCATGTTTTGTTGCCTTTTTTGATGCATCTTTGTTATTCTTGACTTTTGTAGATGCTTTTTTTTTTCTAATGTAGCTGGCAAACAGACAGCTTGGTCTTGGATGCCTTAAGGCAAGCACTGCACAGACGTTACTCACTTTGCATTACCCGTAACTTGAAAATAAGCCACGGACGCTGAGTGACAATGCCCCTGCAACGCTCTACGATCCTATTAGACCGGGTTTAAAGTGGTTTCTACGAACATCCATGGTACTGCCGGGAATCGAAACCTGTGGCACCGAGCGTTCACCACATTCACTTACGTGGTGCCTTTCCATTACCACAGCAGAAACTCATTTTTATCACTGTGTTATTGGGTGATTCCCAATTATCTAGATACCTCCTAGAAACTGCCTGATAGCCAATTATCGCTGTCATTTGGTACAACAGGCTTCGCCTTCAAATCCTGGCTGTGACATGGATGTTTGTGAGTGGTTCAGAACGCACATTATTCTGAATCCTAATTAGAATGTCCCGGTCTAATTAGGCTTCAGTAGGCGAAAAATTACCGTACAGACAAACTAAACATACATCATTTGTTGGTATATTATCTGTACCAGAATCGCGCATCAGTGGCAACGCACGCCGCTGGGGAGCATGAGGGCTGAGGTTAAATTCGCAGACGCTGTTCTTGTAGACACTGTTTCAAAAAACGAGGAGACTCGATGGCTTTTAACAGGGTCAGCAGTTTGTCTCATTAGTCCAGTCAATCTGGAAAGAGTTTTCCCCATACGCACATGTGCACTCTTCCCTGCCATATTTTTTTTCCTCCTGAGAGAAGTCGGACTTCTACCCACGGGTGCTCCATCACAACAAAAGCTGCACCCTTCCTTCCATGAGACAAAGGGTTCTTGGACTTGGTCTAGATGTTTTTTTTTTACTCTAACGCAGCTGGCATACACTTACAGTTGTCTTGAATGCCTTAAGGCAAGCGCTGCACAGACGTTACTCACTTTGCACTATCCAGCGGGCGCGTGCAACTTGAAGATAAGCCAAGGAGTAACAATGGACCCGCAACTACGATCTTATTAATACCGGGACCTACGGTTTAAAGTGGATTCCGAACCACTACAAACACCCATGGCACCGCCGGGTCTCGAACGCTGTGGTACCGAGCGCCAGAGCGCTAGCATTACGGTCATTCAGGCACAGCCTAGATATAATAATAATAATATTTAAAAGAAATAATATAACGATATAAGAAACAACAATATATGAACCTGTAGTTTTTTTAAAGAAATACTTTAATGAAATTTTTAAATCTTTAAAAGAAGTATTTAAACTATTATGACATTTATTTTTGAAGACGTTTTTACAGTTAAACAGGTCCCTTGTTATTGTCCTTTCCTGTCTGACACATTGATATAAATTCAGAATGTTCAGAAATTTAAATTTGCGATGTGTGCAATGGAGTTTGTACGATATGAGAAGGTTTGCTAATTTTTTTTCATTGTTTGCTCATATAATAACAGAAAATAGGACTTTAAAAACATTTTTTTTTTTTTAAATTATTCAATTGCTTAAACGAGGCGTATCTGTTTTCTGAGCTTGACCATTTGCGCCCAGTAAAATTACTTCCCCTGCAAGAATTCTCACGCTTTTTTTCGTCAGTGCCTCTGCATGATATGGGTGGTTTGGAGAGGAAACTATCAAGCTGGGAGTTTATTTCTGTTATTATTATAGGATATCATATCAGTTACAGTTAGTACATATTCGTAAATTATAATTTCCAGTTGTTTATAATAATACAGTACATACATTTAGAATTATAGAGCCTGATGATTGAATTGGGCCTGATGGCCGAGTGACTAGCATACGGTACCACAGCTTTCGGGTTCGAGTCCCGGCGTCACCATGAATGTTTGTCGTGGTTCGGAATCCAATTCAAACAGCAGGTCCCGGTCAAATATGAGCTTGGAGCATTATGGGGGTAGTGTTACTCGTAGCATATCTTCAAGCTACACGTGCCCCCATGGTAGTGCTAAATGAGTAACAGCATTTATTTATGTGCCTATGAATATGCAATAAATAATTAATTATTTGAGTTTTAAAACGTAAACGTTACAATTATTATGACATTAAGTCTTGAATGGCCGAGTGGCTAGCGCTCTGGCACTCGGTACCACAGGTTTCGGGTTCGAGTCCCTGCGGTGCCATGGATGTTTGTAGTGGTTCGAAGTCCACTTTAAACAGTAGGTCCCTTTCTAATATGATTATGGAGCGTTCGGCATAGGGCTGACAACCCTACTCCGAAAAAGTTAGCGTCACGGAGTCTAGTCAGATTTCTACCTGCGGGTGTTCCATCACAACAGAAGCTGTGCATCCCCTTTCTCTACATCCATGAGACCACGTATTAGGCTATTGGACTAGATGTGCCTACCAAGTCGTTCGGAATCCACTTTAAAACCATAGGTCCCGGTCTAGCAGGATCGTAGAGTTGAGGAGGTATTGTTACTCCGCGTCCGTAGCTTATCTTCAAGCTGCACTCACTTCCTGGGTAGAGCTAAGTGAGTAACGTCGGTGCAGCGCTTGCCATAAGGTATTAGAGAATTCAAAGAAATTAGCTGTCAGAATTGAGGCAGGAAAACAATCCAACCTCAGATATGAGCAAGAGGCATTAGTATAAATACTAGTGTAGGCAATATCTAAGTGAAAGATGAAAATAACAATAAACAATATCTTTAATGATAATTTAACATTAACTTTTTTACAATACCTTATAGAAGTAAGCAAACTTTAAAAATAATAGAAATAAAAAAAATATCTTAGTGAAAGATAATTTACCTTTATTAATTCAGAAAATGTATGGAGGGAAAATGATCAATTGTCTAGCGCTCTGGTACTCGGTACCCCAGGGTTCGGGTTCGAGTCCAGGCGGTGCCATGGATGTTTGTAGTGGTTCGAGATCCACTTTAAAACCGTAGGTCCCGGTCTAGCAGGATCGTAGAGAGTTGAGGAGGTATTGTTACTCCGCGTCCGTAGCTTACCTTCAAGCTGCGCTCATTTCCTGGGTAGTGCTAAGTGAGTAACGTCTGTGCAGCGCTTGCCATAAGGCCTCCAAGACAATTGTCTAAGTGTTTGCCAGCTGCATTAGAACAAAAAATATTTTCTTCCTCATGCAAGTGAGAGTTAGCTAAATGCTTCAAACTAAGTACAAGAAAAACAGCCATCGATGCGTAGGAATGTCTCGTTTGACAGTGATTATGGTGTCTTTCTTTCGAATTGATATTGCTACAGCGATTGCTCTACTCTTTAGGGCAGGGATGGGCAAACTACTGCCCGTGGGGCGGTCCGAAGCAAACTAAAAGAATTTTTTATTTTTCTTGAAACGGTGAGGTCGGATTTGCAGGTTGAATGAATTGAGTTGCAATCTAACGATCATCCCAAGCGGTTGTTTCTAAATATGCTGAAGATAAAGTTTTACAAATCCTTATCGAAAGTAAGTTTGCCAAATTTAATAACTCACACCCAGAAAAGGAGTGCTACGTTTGCTTCATCTTATATATGTGAACAAGTGTTTCCAACCATGGACCTTAGAATTATTTCAGAAGTACTGACAGATGAGCATTTAGTCACGTTCCTTAGCAGCAATATATCTCACTTCGAACCTCTATATGAGGAACTTTTAAAAATGAAATCGCAATTGCATTCATCTCATTAACATATTTAAATGTAATATTTGTATATTGTTTTTAAAATTTTAGAAAAATTTATCTTGGCCCGCCAAACTTTTTTTTTCGATTTTTGGCCCGCGACCGAAAAAGTTTGCCCATCCCTGGTTTAGGGGTACATAAAAGTGCTCGAATTTCTGATAATAATTTCGTTAGAAGGATGATAAAAAAACAAACTGAGAATTTTCTCCTTTTTAAGTCTTGGATTTTTCCAAAATCTTTCATAAATTTAAATTTGAAAAGTAAGTGCGCATGCTCCGTCTACATCAAAGCTCAATTTTTTTTCTTTCAGGATTAGTTTCTGACATTCTTTTTTTTTTCTGCCAAAACAAATAAATAGAAAATTGATAAATAATAGATAAATATATAAATAAATAAATGAAAAATTAATAAATAATAGATAAATAAATAAAAAATTAATAATAGATAAATAGATAAATAATTAAATAAAAAATAAAGAAAAAATAATTAAATAAAAAATAAATATATAAATAAAAAATAAATATATAAATAAAAAATAAATATATAAATAAAAAATAAATATATAAATAAAAAATAAATAGATAAATAAAAAATAAATAAATAAATAGATAAATACAAAAATAAATAGATAAATAGATAAATAAATAAATAGATAAATAAAAAAAAATAAATAAATAGATAAATAAAAAATAAATAGATAAATAATTAAATAAAAAATAAATAATTAAATAAAAAATAAATAATTAAATAAAAAAATAAATAATTAAATAAAAATAAATAATTAAATAAAAAATAAATAATTAAATAAAAAGATAAAAAATAAATAAAAATAAATAATTAAATAAAAAATAATTAATTAAATAAAAAATAAAATAAATAAATAAATAGATAAATAAAAAATAAGTAAATAGATAAATAAATAAAAATAGATAAATAAATAAAAAATAGATAATTAAATAAATAAATAAAAAATAGATAGATAAATACATAAAAAATAGATAGATAAATAAATAAATAAATAAAAATAAATAAAAATAAATAAAAAATAAATATAAATAATAAATAAATAAATAGATAAATAAATAGATAAATAAATAGATAAAAATATAAATAAATAAAAATAAATAAATAATTAAATAAAAAATAAATAAATAAATAAATAATTAATAAATAGATAAATAAGGAATTTTGTCAATATTATCAACCGCTTAAAGAATTTCTAACTTGCTTTTCCACAGATCCTCTTTTCAGTGAAATAAACCTCCTCAAAGTATTTTTAAATGCTTGAAATAAAAAGATATTCTGAAAGAGACAGAGTTACAGAGAACACTGGTTTGAGAGTCTTGCTAATAACACTAAGGTAGTGGGTTCAAACCTCTCATGGGCCCATGTTTCTTTGGACCTGAATGACCAAGTGTCTACGCTCGGTGCCACAGGTTTCGGGTTCGAGTCCCGCCAGTGTCGCGGATGGTTGTAGTGGTTCGGAATCTACTTTAAGAAGTAGGGCCCGGTCTCATATGACTGTAGAGCGTCACGGAGCCAAGTCAGAATTCTACCTACTGGTGCTCCCTCCCAACAGAAGCTGCCCCATTTTCCTTTCAACCGTGAGTCCACACGGATTCATGGGTCTTGGTCTAGATGCCTGCCAAGTGGGATAAAAACAACATGTATGTCCGATAAAGCCCGAATTCAATAAATATCTTAAATAAGTATGACTGAATTCAATAAGCATTATTGTATATTCATTGATAAGTTATCCCAAAAAAAAATTATCATCGAGTATTGAAAATGGGGATTAAGAAAAATTCTAAGTTAAAAATATGCTTCTATTAGATAATTCCAACAGTGCGACTTGTAAGAAGTAAAATGTCTGATTAATTTGAGACTTTTAGCTCCTCATAACGTTAAACTTTAAAAAAATAATCAAAGTAGGGACAACCTCTAACAACAAATAACATTTACCTTTCCGTATCAATTCCTATACATGTATATATAATATACTAGTAGACCCGGCCATGCGTTGCTGTGGCTTTCTTGTATTTCGTTCAATTTATTAGATACTATAATTGGTATTGTTAAGGAAGTGACTGGTAAAGATTGATGTTCAAATTAAGCTTCAACGAATAGAAAATGTTTAATTTTTATTCATTTAATGAATGAGGTAGATAATGTTGATTTTTAGCACTGTTTTATAATTATTGTACCTAATTTAATTACTTTCATTTAACCAAGAACTAAGCGATGAACACTATTTCTTGTTAATCTGTCTTTCGTCAAAATAAATAAATTCGTTAAATAATTTAATAAGTTGGTTATGCTTTTCTAAAAGATTTTCCGACAGTTCTGCAATAGCTCTTTGTACTTGCTTGTTCGATAAAATTATGTTGACATCGAGTTGTCGCACGTTCTTCAGAACTGCCCATAAAATAAATTTGGAGAAATTTCGGCTCTTCGTTAGGTATTGGCATCAACGATCCGATCATATGGTACACTGGTATGGTTCTTATGGATGAGAAATCGCAAATTTTAGTTGCGCCAAATGACGTCAATGCCGCCAAATGACGAAGTATGAAAATCGTCGATTTTGCATTTAAATAAAAAAAAAATCTGTATAAAATTTTCCTATCTCTCAAGTTGGAACAAAACACACATTTAAGAAGAAAAAATGTTAAAATCGGATTATTAGTTTCAGAGTTCATCCTGAACAAACATCGTGACACGGGAATTATATGTAATAGATAATATTTCTTATACCACTTGCTAGAAGGCAACATCTAGACCAAGTCCAAGAATTCGTGTGATCTCATGGAAGGAGGGAAAAGGGGGGAAGCTTCTGCTATGATACCCCCCATAAGTACAAGTCTGACTTGTCTCCGTTTCGCTGAAGAAGTAAGGCAATGTCTTCCGTGGGGATGTTTAGGGGGAACTACCTAGCATTTGAATATCGTGTGGCAGAAACAGGGTCTAGACAGGGCAGCATTTGAGTATCGTGTGGCAGAAACAGGGTCTAGACAGGGCAGCATTTGAGTATCGTGTGGCAGAAACAGGGTCTAGACAGGGCAGCATTTGAGTATCGTGTGGCCTCGTTTTTGAAACAGGGTCTAGAACAATGCCGCCAGTGGATTAAACCTCAGCCCAAATGCTCATCAAAGTTGCTACAGAGTGACGAGTAGGGATACCGATATTATCCTAACGAAAAAAGAAATGTTAGATTTTTAAAAAATCAATCTATTTTGATAGTGTCCAATTAAATCTGTAATTTTTTTACAAAAATAAGCGTTAATAAACGTTAAAAAGAGTGGGTTAAGTAAGAATATGTAATTTTTATAAATGCATATATATAATTTATATAATATATATATATATAATTTTTATAATTGCATTGCATCTTTTTCTACTATTAAATTAAATATGACAGATTAATATCAGTTGATTAAAATATCCACATACATAATTCCACCTAGTTAAGTCCTTCTAACAAACAATTAATTGATATTTTTACAAAATAAAAAAACAGCAAATAAATCAGAATAAATTTCTGAATAATATTTTTTCCCAAATAAAATATATGATATGCTCACGACATTCATATCTATTCATATTCATAATTATATGATAGCAGATATCAGATATAGTACAGTATCATGATTTTTTTTAAAGTAGTTGAATATAAATTATCCATTTTTTTTTTCCTTTTTAATACGCTTTTATTGGTTTCACCTGTATGTTTGTTTGTTTGTATGTATGTAACTGACTCTTTGGGCTCGATTTTGCCCTACTTTAAGCGATCCGATTATCAAGGACCGATAACACTAAAATATTTTGATCAGTTTATTATCTCATCATGATTAGGATCGCCAGGATGAGTGATTAAAACACACAGCCTTCGAAAAGTCATCTTAATCGGCGCATCATTTTTCCCCTGGAGATCTGTTTCTCCTCATACACACTATGTAAGCTGCAAAGCAACATTTACAGACATCTTTCAGATATTCAAACCTACGTGGGACAGCGGCACAACGGATAACGCGCCTGATTAGGAGATTCCCTGTTCGAATCCTGGCTGGCTCGACATATTCGAATTTAGCCTTTGTTTTACCCAAAATTAAATTATTGTAAGAACCAGTCCTCCTTACCGGGATCTCATTTAAATATTATAGTTAAAAACACTAAAAAGCATGCTTTTAGAGTTAATCAAACTAAAAAGTAAAAAATAATTGTTAACATAAGAATAAAATGACTGACGAGAAAATGAAGTCACTGTTCTAAAAGCGTGGGGTGCTCGATATCAATCGTTATAATTTTTCACTAGTTTCATTCCGAAATGCAGAGTTAGTTTAAAAATGTCATACAAAGCATCCCACGCTTTTAGAACAGTGACATTCATTTTCAGTCAGTCATTTTATTCAGTCATTTTATTCAGTCATTATTTCAGTCATTTTATTCAGTCATTATTTCAGTCATTTTATTCAGTCATTATTTCAGTCATTTTATTCAGTCATTATTTCAGTCATTTTATTCAGTCGTTTTATTCAGTCATTATTTCAGTCGTTTTATTCAGTCATTATTTCAGTCATTTTATTCAGTCATTATTTCAGTCATTTTATTCTTATGTTAACAATTATTTTTGCTTTTCAGATTGATTAACTCTAAAAGCGTGTTTTTTAGTTTTTTTAAACTATTAATTTATTTTTTACAATGACACGAGAAAAAGTTGTTGTAAAAACTTGTTTTACACAAATTCACAACCGAAAAGGTTAAAAAAAAGGGAAGAAAAAAAATCCCTTTTATCAGAATCGTACGCCCGGGGGGCCCGAACAACATTATAGCAATTTAAAATTTCGGGCAAGAATTTCATTTCTACCCTTTTTTTTTTTCCCCTCCCCCATCCCTTTTCATTGCCCTTCCTCCATATTAACTTCTTCGCGTATACAAAGGGAGCCGAAATCACGCCGTCGCAAAACATCAATAAATATTTCCTTTGAAATCAAAATGTGTGTGTATAAAAGGGCGGTGCGACGAACGTGGATTCCAACTCAACCTCACAATGGGCCCAAACCTCGGTATGGGGTACACACACACCCAACAAATCACTGCAGCCTCATACAAATATGAAAGTAGGGATTTCTTTTTTTTTTTTTTTTTTCCTCATATATTTATTATGGTGTCCTTTTGTGAGCCAGTTTCGGTTCTCGCGGGTTTTGAGTTATTTCCCATCCATTTGTTGGATCTTTTGTAGTTGGGTAGCTCGAAATAGAGTCTCTTTTTTTAGACTTTTCATTTGTAGGGCTGTGGACGATCCTTTGCCCAATTGGCGCGTGCGGGCGCTTTCATTTTCGCGCACTTTGATAAGAGATACTGTAGAAGGGAAGAGAGGGGAAGGGGGCGTGTAAAAATCTAGTTCGGCAGATGTATCTTCAAATATTTTAATTACTATATTCTACTGAATGGATCTACCTCCCCGTGGCGCACCTGCTAACACTTTTTAGTGGCTAAAAGATCTGCAACTTGGCGTTATTGTTAGATGAATGAACTCTGTTTCAGCATGATTTGTTGTATTATTTTGTTGTTGGTGTGTGTTTTTTTTTTCGTTGTTCTTTTTTTGCTGCAACTGTTAATAATCTGCCGTTGGAAATAAAAAAAAATTCTACTGAATATGGTTTCGAGTCCCGGCGGTGCCATGGATGTTTGTAGTGGTTCAAAATCCACTTTGTAACGTAGGTCCCGGTCCTAATAGGATCGTAGAGAGTTGCGGGGGCAGTGTTACTCCGCGTCCGTGGCTTATCTCCAAGTTACCCGCGCCCCCGCGTTATGCAAAGTGAGTAACGTCTGTGCAGCGCTTGCCTTAAGGCATCCAAGACCGAGCTGTCTAAGTGTTTGCCAGCTGCATTGGAACAAAAATATATATATATATATATTCTACTGAATATTTAATCTATGGGCCTGAATGGCCGAGTGTCTAGCGCTCTGGTGCTCGGTACCACAGGTTTCGGGTTCGAGTTCCGGAGGTGCCATGGATGTTTGTCGTGGTTTGGAATCCATTTTAAACAGCAGGTCCCGGTCAAATATGACCTTAGAGCATTATGGGGGTAGGGACGCTTAAATTTTCGCGCAGTTTGATAAGAGATACTGTAGAATAGGGAAGGGGGCGTATAAAAATCTAGTCCGGCTGATGCACCTATAAATACTTTAATTATAATTTTCTGCTAAATATTTAATCTATGATTTTTAATTACTTTTTAATAAAATTAATAAGTAGAATACTTTTTAATAAATAGAAGACAGAGGGGAAAGGAGGCGTATACCTTCAACGCTTTCAAAATAATCCCCTCCGGACACAATGCACTTATGCCAACTTTTTTTTCAAATCCTTAATGCATGTTAAAAAGCCATCGGCAGGGAAGGCCTTCGAAGCGCGCGGCGATTCACGTTAAATCTCTTCATTCGACTCAAAACGGTGTCCCCGGAGTGGTCTTTTGAGTTCAGGGAAATAGCTAGAAGTCGCATGGTGTGAATACAGTGGTTGTGGAACGATATGGGTTTCATTTTTGGCAAAAAAGTCACGAAGAATCAATGCAGTGTGAGCTGGCGCATTCAGTGTTTTTGGTGCCAATCGAGATTTGACGCGTTTGAGGTTTCAAAATAGAATTGTCTGATCCTTTTGAAATTCCAACATCATCGACAAGGTCTCTAATTGTAAATCGACTGTTTGCAAGTACCAAATCTTTAATTTTATGGACGTGAGCTTCGTTGGTTGAGGTGGATGATCGACCAGAGTGCTCTTCGTCTTCAAAGCGTTCTCTGCCTTCTTTGAACTGTTTATACCACTTTTAAACATTTCTTTCCAATATAGGAATGCTCACCGAATGCCTTCTGCAACATTCTACATGTTTACGCAAACAAAATTCAATGCAATTTTTTTTGCTCAATGAATTTAGACATTTCAAAAATCGCCGGAATCAGTTTTAGCGTCTCACAAAGCCAAGCGTACTTCAAACACTAATCAATATTTTGACGTGAAATTTCGCACAGGTGTCAAGGACAGTGCCAGCAACCTAAAAAAGAAAAAAAAATTGAAATTCCATAAGCCCCGGGAATATTTAAATTGAAAATGGGTCTTACTTTTTGGACACAGTAGTACTTTTTAATAAACAGAAGAGAGGGCGGAAAGGGGGCGTATAAAAATCATTTCACGCTGACGCATATGTAAATGCTTTAATTATCAAATAATATTTAGTAGAAAACAATAAAAATATTTTTTAGTTCTAATGCAGCTGCATAATTAGACAGTTGTCATTATTGTTCACATAGCACCGTCCATATTATAGAACCGCACCGACGTTACTCACTTACCACTAACCAGGAAGTGCGAGTAGCTTGAAGATAAGTTACGGACGCCTAGTAATAATACCCCTGAACCATTCTACTATCATGTTAGAAGGGGACCTACGGTTTAACGTGGATTCCGAACCATTACAAGCATCCATGATACCACCGTGACTCGAACCCGAAACCTGTGGTACCGAGCACTAGAGTGCCTCTTGGCCATCAGGCGGCCTGGTGGCTAACTGGCTAGCCCTCTGGCCTTTGGTATCCCAGGCGGTGGCATGAATGCTTGTTAGTGGTTCGGAATCCACGTTAAACTGTAGGTCCCGGTATATTTAGCCCAAAGTGTGCACAAGATGACCGTAGAGCGACAAACCAAACTAATCTTGGCCATCAGGGCCGTCTGTAAATGTTTTAATTGCTATTTTCTACTAAATATGTAATCTATAATTTTTAATTATTTTTTAATAAAATTATTAGATAGAATATTTTTAAAACTTTAGATTGGTTTGGTTTGTCGATCTACTGACATTTTCTGCACACTTTAGGCTAATCAAACCGCGACCGACAGTTTAACGGGGATTCTGAACCATTAACAGCTCTCCATGCCATCGCCAGAATTCGAAACTGAAATCTGTGGTACAAACGGGCAGAGCGATAGTTAGTTGGCCATCAGCCCGCTTAATAATTTAGAAGAGAAATGGGAGGTTTAGTATAGTTTGCCGTTCTACTGTCTTTTTTTTTGCACATTTTAGGCTAATTAGACAGGGCTAGCCTAGACACTTTAGGCTAATTAGACTGTGAATTGAGAGAGAGAGTATTTCCAGAGCATTTCTTTATCTTTATTAAATTTAATTAAAATTCATTTGGACCACAAGAAGTACTCTGGCAGTAATAAAAGCACTTATACGCCTGGGCATTGAGTCAAACAGAGATTGGATGGCATGTACAGGTACAGGTGCCCATGTAGCTTCAACGCGATGCCACAGCTCATCAACCGTGACTGGCGTGTGGCAACGAACCAGTCGCTCGGCAACCATGGACCAGACGTTTTCTATTGGCGAGAGATCTGGTGAATGTGGAACAAAGGGCAACAGCCGAACATTTTCCGTATCAAGGAAGGTCCGTACAATACCGGCAACATGCGGTCGGGCATTATCCTGCTGAAACGTAGGGTTTCGCAGGGCTCGAATAAAGGGTAGAGTCGTGGGTCGTAACACGCCAGAAATGTAACGTGCACTGTTCAAAGTGCCATCAATGCGAACAAGAGGTGACCGAGACGTGTATCCAATAATACCTAATGCCATCACGCTAGGTGATAGGCCAGTATGACGATGACGAATGCACGCTGCCAATGCTTCGTGGCACGTTCACCACGATGCCACCAAGCACGGATGTGACTATCTTGATGCTGTAAACAGAACCTGGATTCATCTGAAAAAATCCCGTCTAGCCATTTGTGCAAGCAGGTTCATCGTTGATCACGCCATTGAAGATGCTCCTGTCTGTGATGCAGCACCAGGGTAGCCGCAGCTATGGTCTATGAGCTGAGAGTCCATGCTGCTTCAAACATCGTCGAACTGTTCGTGCAAACATTTGTTGTCTTGCAAACGACCCCAATTCTTGACTCAGAGCTAGTGACGTGGCTGCACGATCCATTAAGGCCATGCGGGTAACATGCCTGTCTTCTCGGTTGACAGTGATAAGAGGCCGTTGAGATCCAGCACGGCGTTCCGTATTACTGTCCTGAATCCATCGATTCCATATTCTGCTAATGGTCATTGGATCTCGACCGACGCGAGCAGCAATACTGCGATACGATAAACCGCAATCCCGCTACGCTAGCAAATCCCTATGAACCCACTATGAACAATCTGTATTCATTATTCTCTGTTAATGAATACAGATTGTTCATAGTGAAGCGATGAACTATCTCAACAGTTGCATTTTGATTGACCTGGTTGATCAATAGGTTGATCAATCGATGTTTTGTAAAACATCTCATAACCTATATCTCTCAGCGAAGGGTTCTACTAGGGGCTCCTCATTCTACACCTCACTCCCCGGGTAAGCATGTTTATCAAGTACCATAAAGCGTATATCAAGTTGGACTTATTCCAAACCGTACGCATATCATTGTGCCACTACATGCATATATATTGATGCTTTACAAAAAAACCCGATTGGTCGACCAGGCCTATTTGTAGTCTAATGTTTATTTGCCAATCTAAAACAATGCTGTTTATTGAGATTGTTCACTGTCAAGCGATGAACTATCTATATTCATTTTTTCCCACCCATCTACTTCATAATCTACTCCTTTATCTGATTGGCAACTCCTCATTTTACACCCCACTCGCCAGGTGAATATTGTTATCATCAAGTATCCTACAGATTATATAAGTATTGGGCAAATTACGGCCAGCTATCCCGTAGGTTCTATCCCGGTCGCGGATAGAATTTTAATTTGCCGGTCAGAGATAAATTAAAAGAAATATATATTTATATATTATTTATCCATCTTCTTTTCTACTTCGATTGAAAAAAAAGGAAAAAAAAATATTTAAAGGAAACATTAAAACATAATTGGATACTTTTACCGTGCCTTTCAACGTAAATTGTGAAGCAGCGAGGTCAGATTTGCAGGTTGAATTAATTGAGTTGCAATCTAACAATCATCTCGAGCTGTTGTTCCTAAATATGCCAGAGTTAGAGTTTTACAAATAATTATCGGAAGTAAGTTTCCCAAATTTAATATCTCAAGCCCAGAAAATCAGAGCTACGTTTGCTTCATATTATATATGTGGACAAGTGTTTTCAAGCTATGAACCTTAGAAAGAATTATTTCAGAAGTAGATTGACAGATGAGCATTTAGCCTCGTTCCTTAGAATCAGTACATGTCACTTCGAACCACAATGTAAGGAACCTTTAAAAATGAAATCGCAATTTCATTCATCATTAACATATTTAGATTGTAATACTTGTATATTGTTTTTAAAATTTTAGAAAAATTTATCTTGGCCCGCCAAGCTTTTTTTTTTTTTTTTTTTTTTTTTCGATTTTTGGCCCGCGACCGAAAACGTTTGGCCATCCCTGGATTATATCATCTCATTCCAAACCGGATGCATATATCAATGCTGGGAGTCTGATGGCCGAGTAGATCGCGTTTTGATGCTCAGTAACACAGGTTTCGTGTTCACTACAAACACCCATGGTTCCTCGGTAACACAGGTTCCGAACCACTACAAACATCCATGGTTCGGAGGGTACCATGGATGTTTGTAGTGGTTCGGAATCCACTTTAAACCGTAGTTTCCGGTCTAACAGAGTCGTAGAACGTTGCGGGGGTTTTGTTACTCCGCGTCTGTAGCTTATCTTCAAGCTACACGCACTTCCTGGGTAGTCCTTAGTGAATAACGTCAGTGAAGCCCTTGCATGTCATAAAAGTCAACTTTCTATGTATTTGCCTGCTACAGTAGAGAAAAAATATCAGCAATATCAATATCAATGCTTTACAAAGCACCGATTGATCGACCAGGCCTACTTGTAAACGAATGTTTCTTTGCGACTACTAATAATTGAGATAGTTCATCGCTTCGCTATGAACAATCCATGTTCATTTTTTCCTTCCCATCTACCTCACAATGTACATCAGTATCTCACTGGCGACTGCTCCTCCTGTCCCCCCCCACTCGCTATGTGATCATAATTACCATCAAGTATCATATAGTTTATATTAAGTCGGAATTATTCAAAATCGGTTGCATATCTTAGTAGCACTGTACCCCTATACGAAGGATTTACAATACACCTATTGGATGACCAGGCCTATTTGTAGACCAATGTGTCTTTGTCAGTTAAAACACTTATTTGCATTAGAGAAAAAAATATCGCGGTACCACTGTACGCATATATTATTGCTTTACAAAAAACCTATTAGTCAGGCCTATTTGTAGACCTTCTCTTTGGTAATCGAAAAATCTACTGATAATTGAGATTGTTCATCGCTTCACTATGAACAATCCATATTCATTTTTTTCCCTCCCATCTACTTCGTAATCTACACCTCTATCTCACTGTAAACTCCTCATTTTGCACCCCACTCACTAGGTCAATATTGTTATCAAGGAATTAGATTATATCAAGTTGGACTTATTCCAAACCGTACGCATATATCAATATTGGGGGCGCGATGGACGAGTGGCTAGCTCTCTGACGCTCGGTAACACAGGTTTCGGGTTCACTACAAACACCCATGGTTCCTCGGTAGTACAGGTTCCAAACCACAACAAACATCAATGGTTCGGTGGTACCATGGATGTTTGTAGTGGTTCGGAATCCACTTTAAACCGTAAGTCTCGATCTAACAAGATCGTAGATCGTTTCTGCGGTATTGTTACTCCGCGTCCGTAGCTTTTCTTCAAGCTACACGCACCCCCTGGGTAGTGCTTAGTGAGTAATGTCGGTGCAGCGCTTGCGTGGCATCAAAGACAACTGTCTAAGTGTTTTGCCAGCATCATTAGAGAAAAAATCTATCAATGCTTCACGAAAACCCATTGATCGACCAGGCCTATTTGTAAACGAATGTTTATAACAACACAACTAATAATTGAGATAGTTCATCACTTCCGTATGTACAATCCATATTCATTTTTGCCCTGCCATCTACCTGACAATCTACACCACTATTTCTCGACGAAAGGCTCATCACTCTGCAGCCCACGCGCCAGGTGATTATTTTTATCGTCCCATTGTTTTTGAAATTGTTATCGTCACATTGTTTTTGACGTTGTTATCGTCACATTGTTTTTGACATTGTTATCTTCACGTATTATATCGTCATCGTCGTGAAATGAGTCCAGTTTAAAATATCACATAGTGTATATTCAAACTGGACTCGTATCGTGTACTCGTGTATGCATATATGAATGCTTTACAAAAAAAAAAAACCTTTGATCAGGCCTATTTGCAGACCAATGTTTCTTTGCCACTACTGATAATTAATATAGTCCATCGCTTGCCTGTGAACAATCCATATTCATTTTTTCCCGCCCATTTACTTCATAGTCTACACCACTATCTCTCGGCGGAGGGCTCCGCTGACGACTCCTCACTCTGCACCCCACTCGCTAGGTGAGCCTTTTTATCATTAAATTTCATATAGTGTATATTAAGTTGGACTTACTCCAAACTTGAAGTGTATCTTTGTAGCCTACAATTTGTAGCCTATCTTTAATAGCCTACAAAAAACTGATTGATCGACCTGGCCTATTTGTAGACCAATGTTTCTTTGCCAATCAAAAACATTGATAATTGAGATAGTCCATCGCTTCACTATGAACAATCCACATTCATTTTTTCTGTCCCATCTACACCACTATCTCTCTATGAAGGGCTCCTCACTACACTGCAGCCTACGAGCCAGTTGACCATAATTATCATCAAGTATCATATATTTAATATTAAGTCGAAATTATTACAAATCGGACGCATATCTTGGTACCACTGTACCCCTATACGAAGGATTTACAATACACCTATTGGTCGACCAGGTCTATTTTTAAACCAATGTGTCTTTGCCAATCAAAACGCTTATTCGTTACGGACATATTTCAAACTGGACGTATATTGTGGTACCACTGTACGCATATATCAATGCTTTACAAAAAGTCTATTAGTCAGGCCTATTTGTAGGCCAATGTTTCTTTGCTAATCAAAAAGTCTACTGATTATTGAGATTGTTCATCGCTTCACTGTGAACAATCCATATTCATTTTTTCCCTTACCATCTACCTCCCAATCTACACCACTATCTCTCTGGCGAAGAGGGCTCCTCACTCTGTGCAGCCCACGCGCCAGTTGACCATTGTGCGGGCCGATTCCTGTTCACTCCATAATAGCAGCAGCAGCAGCTCCGCTCAAAGACTTCTTTCCTGGCCTTTTGTCCCCCTAACAAAGGCCCCGGTGAAGAGGAAAGGGGGTGGGGGTAAGGGAGGGGCTGGTGCTTGGAAAGTTTAAGACAGGTTTTACAAAAGGCGCCGGATGTTTTAATTCTTTTTCTTTTCACCTGAGCCCCTCTTTGTTTTCTGGGATCCCCCGTCACGTGACATTGTCCGACACCCCCCTTTCTCCCACCCCCACAAAAGGAGGAAGGAAAAGACGCAGGAGAATAATAATAATAATAATAATAATAGTGATAATAATAATAATAAAAGAAGAGAGATGGCGGATCGAAGAAAAAGTTTTCCCAGGTACAGAAACAAGTGGCCGGGCTTCCTGGCGAACTCTCTCTGTGTGTGTGCGCGCGTTGAAGGCTAATAAATATTCATCCGCCTTCGCTTGCCGATAGTGTGGGGAGAAGATATTGGCACTGCGGAGTTGACAAAAATAAATTCGGTGCGGCGGCGGCTCTTTGTGGTGACTCATAATAACGTGCCACATTCTCCATTGTTCGCTGAAAGAACGTGTTCATCTTTTGGTTCTGCCGTTAACTAGGGTTTTTAAGAACAGAGCGTGTGTCTGCTTTTACTATTGGGTGTTTTTCTCCGCTTCCTTGCTGCCAAAACGCTTCCAGGTAAAGTCAGATGGCTATAGTCAGATTTGAAAGCAAAAAATTTTAAGTCAGCAAGTAAGTTTTTAAAGAGAAATTTTTTTTTTATGTCTTTAATGTAGTTTTTTTTTTAAATATTTAATATACAGGGTGATTATAATTAAAGTCAACTATCAAAATTCTGTAAAAAAAAGAACCACTCGTCGCAATGAATTCAAATTTGAACTGAAGATACTTGAAGAAGGGGGAAACGGTATGGCTTAAAAAAAGTTCTGAAAAAGATCCACCGATTTTTCCCGTTCAATTGTGTATGACCTTGCCATGGTGGATGGGTCAGTAACAGTGCCACAACTGTTGAATGACTTGGAAGTCATTTATTCCGTCAAAAAAAAAAAATCAAGCACATTGAACACTACAGTTGGTTTAATGTGCAACTCATGCCAAATACGTTATAATTTCTATTCAAAATATCACTGACTGCCGAATTCACATTGTCACTTCCTTTATGGCACTTACGACGCCATTTATTAAATACACTTTGGACTTTTTTTTTATCGTACCGTTTCCCCCTTCTTCAAGTATATTCCGTTCAAATTTGAACTCATTGTTACGAGTGGTTTCTTTTTTTTTTACAGCATTTTCAATGTGGGACTTTAATAAAATATACGGGGCGATTATAATTAATCATTTTATGAAAGATACCCATAGAATTTGTAAGTATTGTTTGAACTTAATTTTGATATTAGACTTCTTACTAGTGTGTTCATGGACTTCATAAAAAGGATCTTTATCTATTAATTTACTATAGATTGTTTTGCCCCATCCTTTTTTTTTAGAACATTGGTGAGTATCTTATTCTATTTATGTATACTAATAGAACCTCAGTGACAAGTGAGGGAGTGTTTGGTTTGTCGCTCTGTCCTTTTTTGCACACTTTAGGCTAACTAGACCGGGACCTACGGTTTAAAGTTTATTCCGAACAACTAAAAACATTCTTGCTACCTCCAGGATTCGAATCTGAAATCCGGGCTACAAAAAGGCAGAGCGCTAGTCCCTTGGAAATCAGGCTGCGGAAGAAGGGATTGTATTGCTTTCTGAAACGATTGTATTGCTTTCTGAAAAGATTGTATTGCTTTCTTTAAATTCGGTGCGGAGTCGGCTCTTTGTGGCGACTCATAATAACGCGCCCAACTCTCCATTGTTCGGCAAGAGAGCATGTTCATCTTTTGATTCTGCCCTTAACTAGGGTTTTTAAGAACAGAGCGTGTATCTGCTTTTACTATTGGGTGTTTTTTTTTCCGCTTCCTTGCGGCCAAAACGCTTTCAAGGTAAAGACAGATGGGTATATTCTGATTCGAAGCAAAAAAATTTTAAGTCAGTAAGTCAGTTTTTAACGAGAAATATTTTTTATTAATCCCTTTAGTGTAGTTTTTTTAAAAAATTGAATAAATATTTTTAATAATCATTTCATGAAAAAATACTATAGATTGTTTTGAATAGTAACTGTAATATTAATAAACATTTGTTTGAACTTATTTTTGTTTTGTAAATGTGTCCAAACACTGCAATACCATAGAATTTGTAAATAATGTTGGAATTTAATTTTGATATTTGGTTGGCATACTATTAAGTTCCTGGACTTCATAAAAAGGATCTTTATCTATTAATTTACTATAGATTATTTCGTTCCATACTTTTTTTTTAGATCATTGGTGAATCTCGTATTCTATTTATGTGTACCAATAGTATGAGGGAGGAAGGATTTAGTTTGTCGCTCTGCGGTCATCTTGTGTACACTTAAGGGCTAATTAGACCGGGACCTACTGTTTAAAGTGGATTCCGAATCACTCACGAGCATTCATGCTCCCTCTAGTGGATTAGAAACTGAAGTTTGTGGTAACAAAGACCAGAGCGCAAGTCCCTTTTACATCGGGCTGCGGAGGAAGAAAGGATTATATTGCTTTCTGGAAGGAGTTTTAGCAGTAGTTACCACGCATTTGCATTACATTGCATATCAAAGCAAACCTGGAAGAATCTTTCCAGGCAGTCTGACTGTCGATACACGATTATGGATGTTGCCACAATCACCAGCAATTCTTCCCATTACTGAAATCAGGGATTGTAACAAAGCTACTGGTGGATTCAAACCCAAGCCCTCATATTAGCTGAATACATTTACATTATGGCGGGAAACAGACATTTTAACTCATGGTTTGGCTGTAATCCATGACTAGCGTACAACTGGAGGAGGATTTAGATCCCACTAATAACATACATGATTGTGAATGTTTTGGAAATAAAGGTTATTTAGACAATCGTTGTGGAATGCTGACATTGTTAATCGGACTATTTTGGGGCTAAGTGGATGAGGATTCATATCCCACTGATGATATACATGGCAGTGAATGTTTTCAAAATAATAGTTATTTAGACGATTGTTGTGGAATGCCGACATTGTTAATCGGACTATTTTGAGGATGAGGATTCAAATGGATAGTGGATAAATCTTCCCACATATTACAAAAAATTTCACATATCACAAAAATTTCACATATCACCCATAACTTAACAAAAAGGCCAAATATATATTTATATTATTCCCACATATATATTTACGAAATTTCCCATATATATTTACAAAATTTCCACATATCACATATATATATTTACAAAATTTTCCACATATCACATATATATATTTACAAAAATTTTCCCACATATCACATATATATATTTACAAAAATCCCACATTTTCCCACAAGAATCACCCATACATTTACAAAAATCCCATATATTACAAAAATCACCCATATATTTACAAAAATACCTTATATCACCTATATATTTACAAAATTTAAGAAATATGCCTGCAAGGGTTTCATAGCACTACAAGAAGAATGTAAAATGAAAACCCTTCTAATTCGGGAATATTATAAATTCTATCTTCTCGAAAAGAATCTTTAACCAAAATCCTTTATTTGACAGGCACATAACACTTATAAGGGATTTCTAGCACCAGATTTGCAAACTTCAAGGAGAGGTAGAGTTCACCTTTAAAAAAAATGAACGTATAAATAGAATACGTACAAATCGGAATCACATAGGTCGAAAATGTTATACAGAAGCTGGAAAGATCAGACATGAAATGAGGTATATTAATCAATAAACATCAACAAAAATAACTTGGTTAACATTAATCAAAATGAATTGCGGCATGTATGTCGTTTTCACGAACATTTCTTGTCGGCATTAATTAATTATTAGCAATAATTAATTGGCATTAATTAATTATTACCATTATTTAAGGCGTTGTTGAGCCATAGTTCGCGTACTCGAACCTGGATTTTCCCGTACCTGACCTAGAAAATCTACATGCTCATAGTCCAAAATTCTAGTATGATGGTTATTTGGAAAGAATCTTTATCATATAGTCCCTGGTCCAAGCATCCAAAGAGGCTATGATGATAGTACATCTCATTGTATATAGTTTCGCTTACAAGCACTGACGACTTGCAAGTAGACTCAATAGCCCCTTAAGCGAAATGCATATCTGTTAGTTCTGCGCACGTAATATCCTCCATCCAGTGCAGTGTAATCGTGTGGGAAATTAAAAAACTCTCGAGACACGTGTACAATGTAATACAGCGACAAGAAAGCATTTACCACCCAACATTGGCACATGAATCCGAGACGTCTAAGTATATTCAATTCCTTCTAAAATTAGTAAACTTAATGAGGAGATATGATTCTTAACTATTATGTTATTTTACCCAAAACATTGCTATTGATGTGCCTAGGGAATTGCAATATCGGGATACCAAATACCGGTATTTTGAGCCATTTGTACAGTTTTGTAATACCGGTATTTACAAGTTAAAATACCATTTTTTCAGTATTTACTAGAAATTTAGAAAGAATCGTATCTGTGGAATAATTATCTGTGAATTCTTATTTGTGAAATTCTTATTCTTATCTGTAAAGCTTCTGTTGTGATATTCAGAATTCATAGGAGAGAACCTATCCAAACATTCAGTGGCACCGAGCGTCAGAAGAATTCGGCCACAGGTTATCGAAGATTATAATGACACCAATGATGCTTGATGTTGATAACGAGTGAAAGGCCGTTGGGAAGATTATTGTGTCGATTGAAAAGAAAACAAAAATTAGAATTAGCGATAACTAAAAAAATTTCAGCTATACAGAAATCAGCTATATCCAAAACAATCCGATGAGAAATAGATTTATTTGAAGATGAGGCATTTAAAGGTAAATACTTGGAAAAAGTAGGTGTATCGCGCATTGCTGACAGTACCGCCCACTAGTGTAGATGCTGAAAGAGCGTTTTCGACAGCTGGTAATTTTTGCACAAAATTACGTTCCAGGCTTAATGATAGTGCAATTGATGCATGTTTTTTTAAGATCACATTTCAAAAATGTGTAATAGTACCACAGACTGAATAGTGATGTTTACACTTTTTTGTGATTTAAATAAATAAGATGTTCCTTTACTTTTTTGTGATTCGCTATATACGGTTGTAATTTATAAGTTAAAAATTTGTTTGTGATATTTACATTCTCTAATAAAATTGGCAAATAAAACAAAAAAAAACCCGTGTTTTCTTTCTTTTTCCAAAATTTCTACTACCGGTATTAAAACCGGTATCCCGGTATTAAGATCTAAAAAATACCCAATACCGGTATTGAACTTTTGGTCCGATATTGCAATCCCTAGTTGTACTTAATCATCAGTGTCCTGCAGTATGGGAAGGACATGCCATGCATATCTACTCATGGACGGAGGGAAAGGGGTCAGCTTCTGTTGTGATGGAGCACCCGTAGGTAGAAGTCTCACATGGTTCCTTGACGTTCTTACAGTCATATTAGAGACCGGGATCTACGACTTAAAGTGGATTTCCGAACCACTACAAAATCCAGGACACAGCCGGGACTCGAACCCGAAACATTTGGCACCGAGCGCCAGAGCGGTAGATAATCAGGCATTCAGACCTAAACATTACTAGTATTAGAAAAAAATGGCGTGAATAGTTTCGTTGTCATTTTTATAGCACATCGGTGGGCCTCGTGTTCCTCTTATGTGCGCTCCGAATAACCTATCGACGGATCATAAATGGTGGAATTTTTAGGAGTATCATATGGGTGAAAACTCAGAAAACTCCCACTGTGAAATTGGACTATCAATGAGAGACGATTTGCAAAAAGATATATAAATTATTACTAAAATTTTTAATTGAGAAAACTGGAACTAAATTTACTTTTCTTAATTTTAAGGCACCTTGACATACGTAAGTATGTAAATATTTAAAATTTTAATAAAATTATGCACACAAAAAAAATTAAAGCATAATAAAAAAATTGATATCTAATGCATTATTGAATATGAAACCTCTCAGCAATAAAAACATAAAAGTCATCAAATTTAAGAATTGATCATAACTTAATTACCAAACTATCATTATGCTGGAAATACTGTTAGATTAATTATACAGTATACCCTTCCCCCCCCAAAAAAAAAAGTGGAACTCTTCCAAAATATCATGATAAAAATGTTGTGAGACGAAATCATTTCATAAAAACTAAAAATATTCGAAAAACTACTGTCTTGAATGCATGAAACCTTTTTATTCGTCCAATACCATGAAAGCTCATTGACTAAAAAGAATGAATGATAGAGAGTTTTTGCATACCGTACGTTAGTTACCGTAGGATGTCCGTTAGCTTTATCTCCCTAGCGCGCATGCTCATAGGAAACTGCGCATACGTATCTGTAATAATGTTTCCTATGAGCATGCGCGCTAGGGAGAAAAAGCTAACGGACGTCCTACGGTAACAAACGTACGGTATGCAAAAACTCTCTAATATGTATTATAATTTACGTCCGGTTCTCGTTAGATCACCGAAGTCAAGCATCATTGGGCGCGGTCAGTACTTGGGTGGGTGACCACCTGGGAACACCGCGTGCCGTTGGCAAATTTGGGACCTGAATGGCCGAGTGTCTAGAGCTCGGTGCCACAGGTTTCGGGTTCGAATCCCGGCGGTGCCATGGATGTTTGTAGTGGTTCGGAATTCACTTTAAGCCGTAGGTCCCGGTCTCCTATGACTGTAAGAGCGTCACGGAGCCAAAGTCAGGCTTCTACCTACGGGTGCTCCATCACAACAGAAGCTGCTTCCTTCCCCTTCAATCATGAGCACGTATGGGCTCGTGGGCTTGGCCAGCCAAGTGGGATAAGAAACAACAACAACAACATAATTTACGTATATTTATTGGTTTATTTAATTTTATTTACTGATGATCAGTAGATATAAAATATTATTTTATAGAAAGGTTTAATTAAATTTTAATATTTTTTCCTTTAAAAAGATCGAATTTTTTTTTATTGCATTTTCCAAATTCAAGTAATTGGCTATAACAATGTTACGTGAAATTATAAATATTTCTTATGTATTTATTTCTCCAATTTTTATTTTTTCTACAATATATTTTTTTATTATTTAAATATTTGAATGTCGTTTGTCATTTATCTAATTTGAATAACGAATTTTTTATTGAATTTTCTGATTTCATGTAATTTGTAACATTTCATGTAATATTTTTACAACTTTTAGATATTTATTTTTTTCAAGTTTCCTTTTTTCATAATATATTTTTTATTATAAATATATATATTAATAATTAAATATTTGAATGTTGAAATATCGATTTTCTTTTTATATCAATTTTCATTTTCAAGTAATTTGTTATAAGAATGTTATATGAAATTCTGCCGGTCATAGCAGAGGTTTCGGGTTCGAGTCCTGGCTGTGCCATGGATATTTGCAATGGGTCGGAATCCACTTTAAACAGTAGGTCTCTGTCTAATAGGATCGTAGAGTGTTGCGGGGGTAGTGTTACTCACGTCCGTAGCATATCTTCACGATACACGTGCCTCCTGGGTAGTGCTAAATGAGTAACAACGGTGCAGCCCTTGCTTATGGCGTAACGATAACTGTCTCTGTATTGCTGGATGTATTAGAAAAAAAAATGTTACATGAAATTATAAATATTTTTATTTTCGGGGCCTGAAAGGCCGAGTGGCTTGCGCTCTGGCGCTGGGTACCACAGGTTTCGGGTTCGAGTCCCGGCGGTGCCATGGGTGTTTGTGAGTAGTTCGGAATCCACTTTAAACAGCAGGTCCCGGTCTTAATAGGATCGTAGAGCGTTGAGAGGGCATTGTTATTCGCGTCCGGTGCTTATCTTCAAGCTACACGCTCCTACTGGGTAATGCAAAGTGAGTAACGTCGGTGCAGCGCTTGCCTTAAGGCATCCAAGACAATGGTATAAGTGTTTGCCAGCTGCATTAGCAGAAAAAAAATTTGTTTATTTTTCAAATTACATTTTTTTTTCATAATATTTTTTGTAATATTTATATATTTTAATATTTTTTCTTTGAATTAAAATTTTGTATTGTTTAAACTGTAGTTTAAAAGGTTTTTCTTGACTCACTATATTTTTTTTGTGATGGCAGTGCATTTGAATTTTTTCTTTTGTAAATAAGGTAGATAACCTTTTGTGGGCTTTTCATATGTGTTTTATAATACAGTGAAGAATTTAGAGAGCTAATTTTAAAAACTTCTAAACAGTTAATGTTATACATTTTTAGCTGTCTTTTCATAGCATGTGAAACAGATTTTTTTTAAAGATTAAACAGTTAGAGTATATCAAATTTCATTAAAAAAAATTGTGAAATTTTTTTTAGTAATAATGAAGAAAAATATGTGGTTAAAAATTAGCACAAATAATAACTTCTGAAAAATTAAAATTAAATTTTATTTAAAAATATTGTTTTCACTAAACAGATACTTTTATATCTAAATAACGTACATAAAAACATGCATTTAACATACAAAAATTTAAAAAGTTCTCACTAAAAAAGTTGCTGTTCTAATGTGTTAAAAAATATGGTGTTTAAAAAACAAATGTAAGGTTATGAAGGTATACATTTATACTGCCCTGCTAATTTAAGTCCAAATATTTACAGTATTATTTATTTTAAGAAAATTATTTTTGTATTATAGTAAGGAAGTTACAATATACTACAAATTGTGTACAAAGGGGCTCTTGAAAAAGTTGAATTCACCATAATTTTTTTTTTAATTAAATCGTATAAAAGTTGTTTATTTTCCAATCTATATAAATAAAATGCACACAAAGTTTTATCACTTTAAAGAAATAATTTTAATTACTGAATATATTATTAAATATTTTCAATCAAAAAATTCCTTGGGAAAACCTGTAGAATTATTTAATAAGACTGGAAATTCAATCATTCTCGCAATACAGTTCTTTTTCTTTAGGAATTTAACGCTTTAGATTCGTGTCCGACTCGGGGCTCAGTGGCTACGAGCGCCACTGGTGAGCATAAGGCTGGAAGTTCAGTCCGCTGGTGGCATTGTTGTAGACACTGTTTCAAAAAACAAGGATACTCGATGACGTTTATGATGTGCAGCAGCTTGCCTCGTGAGTCGGATTACCTGGTGGGAGTTCTTCGGATTTTCTCCCCTAAGATACTCAAATGCGGGTTAGTTTTTCCTAAAAGTCCTCCCGGAAGGCACTGCTCTCCTTCTTCAACGACACAGAGCCAAGTCAGACTTCTACCTTCCGAACCTGCGTCACAACAGGTGTACCCCCCTTTTCCTCCTTCCATGAGACCACACAGGTTCTTGGACATGTAAAAAAATGTAGATTCAAAAATTCTCTGGCGCTTGGTATCTGAAGTTTCGGTTTGGAGTCACGATGATGCCATGGATATTTGTAGAGGTTTGGAATCCACTTTACACCATATGTCTCGGTCTCGTATGACTGTTGGGTGTAGGGCTGACAAACCCTATCCTGTAAAAATAAAACAATATTATATGTTTCGGAATCTGCTAGAAGACTTGTGCACCATGGGGCATTCGTGACTTTGCATTAATTTCCAATTTTTGAATGTTTTTAATTTTTCATATGACTAAATTTTGATCCAATGGGGAATTATTATTATAGGTTCAAGATTATTTTTCTTGGATCAGCTATAGTGTAATTTAGGGTATAATATTATGTTATGTATAATGGGAAATGTTTAGTAAATTCTCAAATTTAATAAATATTTGTAAAATATTTGCTTATATAAATATTTAATATTTGTATAAATATTTAATTGTATAATAAATATTATTAAAATATTTAATTTTGTTATAAAATTTAATTGTTGTAGAATATTTAATTTTTAATTTAATTGTTGTAGAATATTTAATTTTTAATTTAATTGTTGTAGAATATTTAATTTTTAATTTAATTGTTGTAGAATATTTAATTTTTAATTTAATTGTTGTAGAATATTTAATTTTTAATTTAATTGTTGTAGAATATTTAATTTTTAATTTAATTGTTGTAGAATATTTAATTTTTAATTTAATTGTTGTAGAATATTTAATTTTTAATTTAATTGTTGTAGAATATTTAATTTTTAATTTAATTGTTGTAGAATATTTAATTTTTAATTTAATTGTTGTAGAATATTTAATTTTTAATTTAATTGTTGTAGAATATTTAATTTTTAATTTAATTGTTTAGAATATTTAATTTTTAATTTAATTGTTGTAGAATATTTAATTTTTAATTTAATTGTTGTAGAATATTTAATTTTTAATTTAATTGTTGTAGAATATTTAATTTTTAATTTAATTGTTGTAGAATATTTAATTTTTAATTTAATTGTTGTAGAATATTTAATTTTTAATTTAATTGTTGTAGAATATTTAATTTTTAATTTAATTGTTTAGAATATTTAATTTTTAATTTAATTGTTGTAGAATATTTAATTTTAATTTAATTGTTGTAGAATATTTAATTTTTAATTTAATTGTTGTAGAATATTTAATTTTTAATTTAATTGTTGTAGAATATTTAATTTTTAATTTATTAAATATTTATACTAATACTACTTTAATATTATTTCGAGTTTCCTAAATATTTGTTTGTAGTAGTTCGTAATCCCCGTTAAACTGTAGTTCTCGGTGTAATTAGCCAAAAGTGTGCAAAAAATGACCTCAGAGCGTCGAACCGAACCGAACCGAACCGAACCCAACCCAACCTGATTTTAAGTGGTCCTTTTTGGTGCGGTATTTATAGTATATAAAAAAATTCCATTAAAGGCCTATTATGAATAAAAATTAATTAAAAAATTTAATTTAAAATGAAATAACAGATGGCTGCCAAAATAACGCTCAAATTTTAAAAAAACCAACAGATGGCGCACCCGATATTATAGCCTCACATCACCACGAATATTATTAGATGCCAGACATCATCTACAAGGGATTTTGGACCATTTCTCCACAAGAAAATCCGTGTACTTGATTATGATGAATAGTTTTAAACGCACATTTTGGAATCTATCTAAGCAAATAAAAGATTTAAAATTGTTCAGGTGTATGAATTCAATTTTTCCTTGTTTCTTCTTCACAGGCGGAACAGTCCTATGGAGGGTCTAGGCCGTGTGCCTACCGGCAAACTTCAGGAAAGACGATATTTTCTTTTTATCGGGTAGGATTGTCAGCCCTATGCCATACGGTCACATTAGACCGGCATCTACTGTTTAAAGGGGTTTCCGAACCACTACAAACATCCATGGCCCCGCCGGGGATCGAAACCAAAACCTGCGGCAACGAGCGACACAGTGCTATTCACTCGGGCACCAGGCCCTTGTTTCCTTGTTTGGGAAATCAATATCTGCTGCTGTTGTTGTTTCTTATCCCACTCGGTAGATATCTAGACCACGCCCACGAACCCTTCTGGACTCATTGTTGAAGGGAAAGGGGACAGCTTCTGTTGTGATGGAGCACCGGTAGGTGGAAGTCTAACTTGGTTCCGTGATGCTCTACAGTCATATGATACCAAGACTTACGGCTTAAAGTGGATTCCGAACCACTACAGATATCCAAAGCACCGCCGGGACTCGAACCCGAAGCTTGCAGCACAGGGCACCAGAGCGCTAGACACTCGGCCATTAAGGCCCAAACTGATTTCTAGCTACATCGGGAAGTTTTAATTTACATATTTTATATGTGGGACTTTTTTATGCGGTCCTCATTTATAGCATATTTTTTTTTTTTTAATTTATGTAGTTTTAGATTATTCTTTTTTGTGCGATTTCTTTTATGCTGATCCTATGTCCCTCACAAAAACAAGTTTGAGTATGCTCTCGAATTTAAGTGACTTAATATTCAATTAACTAATGCTCTGTGTCATATGACACTCTTCAGGTTCGAGTCCTGGTGGTGACATGGACGTTTGTGAGTGGTTCGGAACCCACGTTAAACTTAAGTCCGTGTCTCAGTAGCCCAAAGTGTTCAAAAAATGACTGTTGAGCGACAAACCAAACCAGTTTCTTTTTGTGGGGGGGCTAATTGGCTAGCGTTCTTGCTTTGTCACCACAGGCTTCAGGTTCGAAACCTAGTGATGGCGTGGTTGTTTGTTAGTGGCTAGGAAACTACTTTAAAGTGTAGGTACCAGTCCAATTAGCCTAAAGTGTGCATAAAACGACTATAGAGGGAAATCTAAATTGTCCTGTAATTTTAAAATTACTCGATATGCAATAAGAATTTTAAAGAATACCTTTTTTCAGGTTCTATTTCAATTATATTTGCAAACTTTCAACTTCATTTACACATTTCAACATTTTAAACAATTTTTTTAATATTTCAAGTCTTGTTGAAAACACCTCTTAATCCAACCAGACGTGATACAGCAGAAACTATTCTTAACAAGATCCTTATCTCTTGCACTTATTTGATTTGTGGACGATCCCCGGGGGGCGGGGGGTGGGGCCCACGAAAGGCGCGTGAAAGGAACTCGCGCCGGGGTTGCAGCGTCGAAAAGGATCCTCAAAAGAAGTGAAAGATGAATACTTGTCCTGAGTTATTGGCCGGCCCCATTGTGACCGGGGCCCAATAATCGGCCGGTTAAAGGGCCTTCGGCACAAAGGGAGTTTGTGCATGTAATTTGGGCCACAACTTTTGTTGCGGGGGCTCTTTCTAAGCCCGCTCTTCTTTTTTTTTTTATCAACATAACCGTCTCTTCTTTTTTCTTTTCTTTTTTCCGTTATCTGTTTCATTGAGGAGCCCGGCACCTGTTACAATGAAGCCGGACTCTGCGCTCCTTTTGTGCGAAGGGGATATAAGATATAAGGGCTCCCTTTTTATACGAGGGTTTATTTGGGGGAGGGACAAATCCATGCATTTCTATGAGCACAGAATGGAGCTCTGAACTTTTTTCTTCTTTTTTCTTGCACTTGTTCAGCTCTGTATTGTAAAATCATATCGGTTATTTTTTTTTCTATCCTCTTGTGTGGTTGGATCGTTTCGCAACCTCAAAGAAGGAGAAAAAAATCCATGGAATCTCTAAAGACGTTCTAGAATAGAACAAAAGTGGAGAATTTTAACATGAATGGTGCATAATTTCACCTTTCTTCTACTTCCTCATTGGGCCTGAATGGCCGAGTGGCTAGTGCTCTGGCGCTCGGTACCGCAGGTTTCGGGTTCGAGTCCCGACGGTGCCATGGATGTTTGTAGGGGTTCGGAATCCACTTTAAACTGCAGGTCCCGGTCTGTTTAGCCCAAAGTAGGCACAAGATGACCGTAGAGCGACAAACAAAACAAAACCAATCTACTTCTTCATTAGTGGTGGCCTGGTGGTCAATTGGCTAGCTCTCTTGCGTCTGGTATCGCAGTATCCAGATTCGAATCCCGGCAGTGGCATGGCTGTTTATCAGTGGTTTGGAATCCACGTTAAACTGTAGGTTCCGAACTAATTAGCCTGAAATTTGCACAAAATGAACGTAGAGCGGCAAACCAAACTTCATTAGCGCAACAGCCCAATGGTGGGCCAGGACTTTCTGCCTACAGCAGATTTTGAGACAGGATCCTTTTTTTTTTTTCAGGATTTTTTTTTTCTTACGGAATAGGGCTGTTACCCAACGCCCTACAGTCATATTAGATCGGGGCCTACGGCGTAAAGTCCTACTGCCGAACCACTACATACATTCATGACACCACTGGAACTAACTTGTGGTACCGAGTGCCAGGCTTTCAGCCTTCAGGCCCCAAATTTCTTCTATAATAGTATTTATTCGTATGAAGTTCCAAGTCCCTTATTCCAAAAAGTAAAATCTAAAATAAAATCTCTAACTCATGCATTTCTATGAGCAGAGAATAGAGCTCTGAATTCTTCATCTTTTTTTCTTTCTTGCTCTTGTTCAGCTCTGTATTGTAAAATCCTATTGGTTATTTGTTTTTGTATCCTCTTGTGTGGTTGGATCGATTCGCAAACCACTAAAAAGAAGAAAAAAATCCTGGAATCTCTACAGACGTTCTGGAAAAGGACTTACTTGATGAGGTAGAACAAAGGTGGAGGATACCTTTCTTCTTCTGCACTGGAGGAGGGCTGGTGTGCCAATTGGCTAGCACTCTGACCTTTAGTACCACAAACTTCAGGTTCGAGTCATGGCGGTGGCATGGATATTTGTTAGTGGTTCGGAATCGGGGGCCTGACGTCGAGTGACTAGCACTCTGGCCTCAGTGCCACAGGTTTCGGGTTTGAATTCCGGTGGGGCGTGGGTGTTTGTAGTGGTTCGGAATTTATTTTAAGCCGAAGGCCCCAGTGTCAATTGACGCAGAACATAGATCGCTACACACCCAAATCAGACTTCTTCTCATCTACGTCATTCCCGAAGTGTAAAGGGGCAACTAAGCTCTAGACATAGTGATGTGGTGGTGTAGTAGTGGTTCGAAATCCACATTAAACTGCAGGTCCCGGTCTAATTAGCCTATAGTGTGCACAAAATGATCGTAGAGCGGCAAATCAAACCTCTCAATTAGCTCAACAGCCTTATGGTGGGGCAAGGTTGTCTGTCTACCGGCACATTTCGAGACAGGAGGTGTCTTCATTTTATGGGGTAGGTTTGTCAGCCCTGTATAGTCATGTACAGTAATGTCATATTAGACCGAGACCTACTGTTTAAAGTGGATTCCCAAACCTCTAAAAACATCCAGGGCATCGCCGCGACACCTTTACGAAAATCCCTTATTCTAAAAGGGAGTAGATTAAATCTAGAGTCATAAAAGAGTAGATTAATGTAACTGTCTGCATTTGCTTCTCGGTATTACTAGGAAAATGTGAAAGCTTCAACCTGATAGCTTTCTTGTTCTGTTCGGTATTGTAAAATCATATTGGCTACTTTTTAATCTTCTTTTGTGGTTTGATCGTTTTGCATCAGCCAAATAAAAAAAAGAAGAAAGTGGAGATATTAGGTAGAATAAAGGTGGAGAATTTAATATGAATAATACTTCATTTCTCTTTTAATAACATCTATCCGTAGTCAATGTATATAGTTATATGTCCCTTATTCTAAAATGGAGTATAATCTTTTACTGGCAAAATAAATTAGATACAACTTTAATTTGACCAAGAAATATGAAAAGACATACCACGACTGGCGAGGATACTATCTTCCAGGAGAATGTCCAGGTATAAAACTCTGCATTTGCATGTCAATACTGAAGAAACTCCCGAAGGCTTCAACTACATATTTTAATTGCCACCAAATCTAGTCGTACTTCAAATGAAGATAGTCATTGGTGAAATTAAACTCGCATCTTTTTGCACGTCAGCGTTCATTACTGTTTATACTAAACAGATGCATTTGCTAATTATCCATAAGAATAACATAATCTACTGAAATTTATAGTTTCAGGATTTTAAAGCAAATTCATTAACACATCGTGGCACCAAGTCCAGAAAGATCTGTAGTATGCAATGAAAAGAAAATTTACTTTAAGTTTGGCTAAGTAACCTAAACACAGAGCCCTAAGAGACTAGGAGGCTTTTGAAAGTTAATAGAGAGTTTTTGCATAACGTTTTTTTATCGTCCGATATTTTTTTCTTGCTAGCGCGCATGCTCATAGGAAACATTGTAACTATTGCGCTTGTGTATCTGTAATACTACACTACAGAGCTATTCCTAGCAAAAACTCTCTAATATCTTAATGATGGTGAGCATTCTATCAATGTTTCAACGTTGTCACATATATTGAGGTAGAGGGGAAGTAGTGCCTTATGTGAAGACTTAATAGGTTACGGGATGTTTGACAAACCTGGAGAATTTTCAATAAAGAAGTTCAAAGTGTAGTTACGAAGTAGTGTCTAAAGAAATCAGTTAGTTTTTAGAGATTGCAATAGCATATGCCACTAATGATGTTACTTTGCACACTACCTAGCCTGCACTTCTGTTGATCATGAATTGGAGCACTGTGAGAACTCATTCACTATTTAGCGGTCTAATGATCAATTGGCTAGCGCTGTGGCCTTTGATACCACAGGCTTCAGGTTCGAATCCTGGCGGTGGTATAATTGTTCGTGAGGGGTTCGGAATTCACGTTAAACTGTAGGTCCTGGTTTAATTTGCCTACAGGGTTCAAAAAATGACCGTAGAGCGACAAACCAATGATAATTTATAATATAAAAGGAGTACAAGATTTTGATGCGAAACACGCTTGTAGTCATCCACTATGTCCGCTAACTTGTACATAGCTTCATTTATAACCCGCTTTGTCATGGCCCAAAAGTATTGCAGGCTATCTAGAATGCAAAAATTCCCATATTTATTTCCGTTGATGGCGTATGCTACACTCATTGCTTTTAAAAACAAATAGAATCGATTAAGTGTCACTATAGCATTCAAACTTCTATCTACTAAATGCAGTGTAGACATTGTGACCTATTGACTATGTATGAGCTTCGATATATTTAGTACTTTTTTTTGTTCTAATGCAGCTGGCAAGCACTTAAGGCTCGTGCTCACCAAGGCGACCGACCAAAATTTGACCTCACCGCGGTCGCCTGAAACCGGTTTGCAGTCCTCCGCGTGGAGTTGCCCAACTTTCAACTCCAAGCGTTTTCACTATGCGTAATGCTATTTCTGACGTTTCGCTGTGAAGGGGTCGAAAAAATTTGGTCGCTTGCCTCTTGCATCTTCACGTCTCTCGCCTCGGTGGGAACGAGCCTTTAGACAGCTTGGTCTTGGATGCCTTAAGGCAAGCGCTGCACAGACGTTACACACATAAGGGGGCGCGTGTAACTTTGAAGATAAGCAATGGACGCGGAGTCACAATGCTCCCGCAACGCTCTACGATCCCATTAGGACCGGGACCTACGGTTTAAAGTGGATTCCGAACCACTACACACATCCATGGCACCGCCGGGACTCGAACCCAAAACCTGTGGTACCGAGCGCCAGAGCGCTAGCCACTCGACCGTTCAGGCCCATATTTAATACAAATGTAGTACAAATATCACTAAATGACTTTACAGTAGGCATTCGTTTTGAATTCAGAAATAATGTTCACTATCTTAAATTCAAATGTCTTTAATCTTTCCAGGTTTTTCAGTCAAATCTTCTTCCTGTCAACAATAATCTGCTGGATGTATTGTCTGTTGGCTGTATTCCAGGCCAATGAGTCATCTGGCCTAAAATATCGCCAACATTATTGCTTATCATTTTATGCAATAATCATAAATGATGGAATTTACCTCTACCAATATTTATTTAAGCTGTACCTATAGTTTGGAAAGCTTTCTAATCTCGTGAAAGTGTACTTTTGTTGATTAGAAGCTTCGCTTATCACATCACGTCTTTCCTCAAGTTTGCCAATCATTCTGTTAAGTGTAATTTCCGCCATATGATCTCTTCTAGCTGTATTGAAAGCTGTATTTTTAGCTGTATTTCTTCTAGCTGTATTATAGCTTCTAGCTCATTTGAATTTGCCGAGAATGTGTTTAATGGTGTTTTTCGTCGTTATTTTTTATTGTAATCTTGCACTACTACACATACACCACACCACATCACTGTGCCTAGAGCTGAGTTGCCCCTTCACAGTTTGGTAATGATGTGGATGAGAAGTCAAATTGGGCTCTGTTACATGCTACGGTCATATGAGACCGGGACCTACGGCTTAAAGTGGATTCCGAACCACTACAAACATCCATGGTACCGCCGGGATTCGAATTCGAAGCCTGTGGTTCTGAGAGCCAGAGCGCTAGCCACTTGGCCATCAGGCCCCATGTATTCTTGCTCTGCTCGCATTTTTTGTGGCTTCATGTAAACTTTAACTTCTTATATTTAATAGCTACTCACGAATCAACTTTCTATTTAAATGAGTGCCATTGCGCTGATTGCAATAATGCCTATTCTACAATTTCATGGCTGTCTGCTTAAAAATGACGTCATTGCTTATGTTTCGCGTGTCATTGTTGATGCATATTTACATCCTTCAACTAGAAGCATCCTGTTCTTCACTATTAGAAAAACGCTGATAATATTGTCTTAAGATAACTAGAATATTGTCTTAAGCCCACTAGTAGCTCAGCGGCAACGTACACTGCTGATGAGGTTCTCGCTGGCGGTGTTGTAGACATTGCTTCAAAAATGAAGAGAATCAATGGCATTTGTGATCTTCAGCATCTTGCCTCATGAGTCAGACTACCTAGTAAGAGTTTTACTGGGGTTTCTCCCATATGATAAGCAAAGGCAGGGTAGTTCCTCCTTAAAAGTCCTCCCAAAAGGCACCACCCTCCTTCAGTGGTATGGAGGCAAGTCAGACTTCTACCTACGAGTGCTCCATCACAACAGAAGCTGTCCCCTCCTTCTCTTCTTCCATGAAAATGTACTGGTGGCCAAGTGACTAGGGCTCTGGCCTTATTACCACAGGTTTCAGGTTCAAATCCTGACGGAAACATGCATGTTTGCGAGTGGTTCGGCACGTTAAATTGTAAGTCCCGGTCTAATTAGCCTAGAATGTGAAAAAATGACAGCAGAGCGAAAAACCGAATCAAATCTATCTACGGGGGCTCCAAATACAGCAGAAGTCGCCCTCCTTCCATGAGAACACGCGTTCAGAGATTTGGTTTGGATGATACTATCGTTCAAGTAGGACAAGAAACAACAATAGTTTGTCTTAAAATAGCGGAAACAATATTTTTTTAATTTTATTTCATAAATCATTCAAAAAAGCACTTGTTTCTATGTAATTCTCAAAAAAGATTAATTTCTTCGGGGATTTTTTTTTCCGCAGTAAAAACAGTATCAGATGTTATTTTTTGAATAATATATTTTGCCTTAAGGCAAGCGCTGCACAGACGTTTCTCACTTTGCATTACCCAGGGGGCGCGTGTCACTTGAAGATAAGCCACGGACGCGGAGTAACAATGCCCCCGCAGTGCTCTACGATCCTATGAGACCGGGACCTACGGTTTAAAGTGGATTCCGAACCACTACAAACAACCATGGCACCGCCGGGACTCGAACCCGAAACCTGTGGTACCGAGAGCCAGAGCGCTAGCCACTCGGCCATTCAGGCCCTTTTGGAATAATATTCAGAGAATAATTAAAACACGGGCTTGTTTTTTTTATATTGACGTTTTGAAATATATCGGCTACGATGTTGCGATGGCCGTTCAACACATGCGCAATGTGCTTCATCTCTCGACTATCTACTATAGGCATCAATTCGAAGCATTCACTTGCGCTAGTGATTATTTATGTGCATTTAAAATGCCTCAGTTGCCCGGCGATTGCGAAATATGTGCTATTTACTCATTTCTTAAATGCAAGAGACGTGAAATCTGTCGAAATTCATTGGCAAATTAGTGAATCGTATGGAGAAAAGCTATGGAATAGTAAGAGAATGACGTAGAGTATTTAAAGATGACCGTACAAAAGGTTGATGAAACATGGGGCGCTGACTCTGGAATCGAAGCGACAGCCAACATGGTATTCAATTTCCCCACAGAAAGTGAAGTTTAAGTACACAGTTTCATTTGTAAAATAATGTGCATTACATTTTGAGATTCTGGCGTTCGGTACCACAGGTTTCGGGTTCAAATCCCGGCAGTGCCATGGGTGTTTGTAATGGTTCGGAATCCACTTTAAGCCGTAGGTCCCGGTCCTAATAGGATCGTAGAGCACTGCGGGGCATTGTTACTCCGCGTCCGTGGCTTATCTTCGAGTTACACGCCCCCCTCCCCCTCTGGGTAATGCAAAGTGAGTAACATATGTGCAGCCCTTATGGCGAAGATTACGGTCTATTTTGGCAGCTGCATTAGAAGAAAAAAAAACAGCTTGAGATAGACAAGGTGTATTACCTAAGGATTACTGCCCAATATGTATTTGTAAATATTTTTTTTGTATTAAGATAAAAAATTTTGTAATCATTGCTTAATTTAGTGTTTTGGGGATATATTTTATATTTTTCATATGAATGAAAATCATTTTTGTGGGAAAATATTCTTCAATGGCGCGGCAGCCTCATGGTGGTCCAAGGCCAACTAGCAAATTCCGAAACATGAGATGTTGTTTACTTTTCTACGGGTTCGAGTTTTCAGTCTTAAGCCCAAAAGTCATGTTAGATCGGGACCTATGGTTTAAAGTGGATTACAAACCACTACAAACGTCTACGGCATCACCGTGACTCGAACCCATGGTACCGAGGGCTAATGCGCTAGCCACTGGGCCATCGAACCCGGAGAAAAAATACTATATAATAAAATTTTTTAGTGATATAAATGTCAATTATTTAGTAATTTGTATTTATTTACAGCTAAATCGGCATTTATTTACAATTAAATTTGAATTTATTTACAGCTAAATCGGCATTTATTTACAATTAAATTTGAATTTATTTACAGCTAAATCGGCATTTATTTACAATTAAATTTGAATTTATTTACAGCTAAATCGGCATTTATTTACAATTAAATTTGAATTTATTTACAGCTAAATCGGCATTTATTTACAATTAAATTTTTGTATTTATTTACAGCTAAATCGGCATTTATTTACAATTAAATTTGAATTTATTTACAGCTAAATCGGCATTTATTTACAATTAAATTTGAATTTATTTACAGCTAAATCGGCATTTATTTACAATTAAATTTGAATTTATTTACATCTAAATCGGCATTTATTTACAATTAAATTTGAATTTATTTACAGCTAAATCGGCATTTATTTACAATTAAATTTGAATTTATTTACAGCTAAATCGGCATTTATTTACAATTAAATTTGAATTTATTTACAGCTAAATCGGCATTTATTTACAATTAAATTTGAATTTATTTACAGCTAAATCGGCATTTATTTACAATTAAATTTGAATTTATTTACAGCTAAATCGGCATTTATTTACAATTAAATTTGAATTTATTTACAGCTAAATCGGCATTTATTTACAATTAAATTTGAATTTATTTACAGCTAAATCGGCATTTATTTACAATTAAATTTGAATTTATTTACAGCTAAATCGGCATTTATTTACAATTAAATTTGTATTTATTTACAGCTAAATCGGCATTTATTTACAATTAAATTTGAATTTATTTACAGCTAAATCGGCATTTATTTACAATTAAATTTGAATTTATTTACAGCTAAATCGGCATTTATTTACAATTAAATTTGAATTTATTTACAGCTAAATCGGCATTTATTTACAATTAAATTTGAATTTATTTACAGCTAAATCGGCATTTATTTACAATTAAATTTGAATTTATTTACAGCTAAATCGGCATTTATTTACAATTAAATTTGAATTTATTTACAGCTAAATCGGCATTTATTTACAATTAAATTTGAATTTATTTACAGCTAAATCGGCATTTATTTACAATTAAATTTGAATTTATTTACAGCTAAATCGGCATTTATTTACAATTAAATTTGAATTTATTTACAGCTAAATCGGCATTTATTTACAATTAAATTTGAATTTATTTACAGCTAAATCGGCATTTATTTACAATTAAATTTGAATTTATTTACAGCTAAATCGGCATTTATTTACAATTAAATTTGAATTTATTTACAGCTAAATCGGCATTTATTTACAATTAAATTTGAATTTATTTACAGCTAAATCGGCATTTATTTACAATTAAATTTGTATTTATTTACAGCTAAATCGGCATTTATTTACAATTAAATTTGAATTTGTTTACAATTTATTCGAAAATCATTGTATGAATCTTTGTTTTTCCTTTATCTCCACCACCATAGAGTTAATAATAGCCAACAGTTAAGTTTATTGCCAATAATCTCCAAGCTATCATCGAATACGCTGAACTTCAAAGTAAATTACAAGGGAGAGATATGATCACTTGAAAATTACGTTTTGGTGTCAAGTAGCAGCCCTGATACGAACTCTATTGACACGTGGGCTGAAATGTTCGTAGGCTGACACATAGACGGCGCTACTAGTATCAAATCCATGTAAATTTTAGTTAGCTCTAACCTTCAAAAGACACGTGCATAAATTTGACAGCTGTTGCACTATTACTATGTGAGTTGTAGCATTTTTAGTGAAGCAACTTTTGTTAGTTTGAAAAAATGGATAAAAAGGAATTTCGTGTGTTAATTAAAGCATTACGTTTTGGCGAAAAAAAAATACCATTGAAGGCTTGGCTTGATAAACATTATTCGGACTTTGCACCAGGAAAATCAACCGCAGAGAAGTGGTTTGCTAAATTTAAACGAGTCGAAATGAGCACCGAGGACGATGTACGCAGTGGACGCCCAAAGAGGCTGTTACCGATGAAAACATCAAAAAAGTCCACAAAATCATTTCTGATAACCGTTAAGTGTAGTTGATTGAGATAGCCGAGACCCTAAAGATATCAAAGGACCGTATTGGACATATCGTGAATGACTATTTGGATATGCGAAAGCTCTGTTCAAAGTGTGGTGCCGCGCAGAGCTCACAATCGACCCAAAACAACAACGAATGGATGATTCTAAGCAGTGTTTGGAGCTGTTAAATCTTAATAAACCCTAATTTTTGTGTCGATATGGGACAATGTATGAAACATGGCTCCATCATTTCACACCGGAGTCCAATCGACAGTCAGCCGAGTGGACTGCACGTGATGAAGACTAAAAATGCTATAACTCACATACTAATAGTGCAACAGCTGTCAAATTCATACACGTGTGTTTTGAAGGTTAGGGCTAACTAAAGATCATATGGATTTAATACTAGTAGCGCCATCTATTTGTCGGCCTAGGAACATTTCAGCCCACATGTTAAAAATTATTATTTTTTTTTTAAACCGATAACAAATTCTTCGCATTTTATTACAAAAATATTAAAGCTTGAGGCCCCATCAGATGATGATAAAATTCTTTCTACCCTTCAGACAATCTGCTGTTCACCTTGTCAACGAATTGATTAATACAATGGTTCTTAAATTTCTAACAATTTTTTTACAACATTTGTACTTTCACAAGGAGAGACATTTGTCACTTTGAAATATTGTGAACATTTCATTTCTCAATTATATATCTTTCCATAAAAAATTATTTCATATTTAAACTGCAACAGATGTTTCTCTTTAAAAATACTGTTCATTTAGAGTGAAACATATGATAATAAAAATAACAGATATTTAAATAACATATCCTTTTATTACGATTTGGATAAGATTATTAAGAATGTCCCAATATCGTGTTCACCTTAGTGATAGGATAGTCAACAAGTTTAATGTATTTCCACGGGACTTTTAGGGATAATTATTTCGCATCGAAGTCTCATATTAAAGGATTAAAATTGGAGATTAAATCCTTTTTATTCAGCATCATCATCATCAGTGGCGCAACAGCCCTTTGGTGGGACAAGTCCGACTGCCCATTGGTAGATTTCGAGTCAGAAGATGTTTCCTTTTTTGTGGGGTAGAGTTGTCAGCCCGATGCCCAACAATCAGCAGTCATATTAGGCCGGGACCTATGGTTTAAAGTGGATTCCGAAACGCTACAAACATTCATTTCACCGCCGCTACTCGAACGCGAAACTTGCGGCACCGAACGCCAGTCACTCAGCCATAAAGCCTCTTTATTATCATTATATCTTTTTATTAGGTTTTGGATTAAATTGTTAATAAAGTCCCAACATAGTGTTTACTTTAATATATATGATAGCCATCAAGGTTAATATCGTTCTACAGGACATTTAGAGATAATTGCCATGTTTCCTATTAGAGGATATGCACAAATAGCCAGTGAAGTTAACGTTAGGGATGTTTTATATATGTTTGCTTTTGAGCGCTGTAATTGTAGCAAAAGTGGAATTCATGTGAGAATGGAAATTGAATCAATTTGCTTGCTATTGGCACGCTCTGTAAATGAGCTTCAGAATAGATAATCAGCAGGAACAGAGAGAGATGACTGCTGTAAATGGGGGATGGTTCAACTGTTTTGTTAAAACAGGTCCATTTAGATCAGGGCTAATTTGTGCTTTTGCAACATGTAAATATGATCATGATGGCTGTGTGGTCAATTTCTGTGTCTGAGAAGCAGTTACGTTAGTGAAAATTAATTTACGAAGTAGTTGTACGTTTATGGAGTACCTTGGTCGCGATGCGTTCTGTAACTCTTGTCATTGTTAAAAGGAATAGGTGCTTTGGTCTATTTATTGTCCATAGATTTATTAGTAAAATAAAAATGCAAGTCTTTCAATTAATTTAATTTATTTTTTAAGCATATAAAAAGTATTGCCAAAATTAAAGGAAAAATGGAAAATGTTAATTACAGATTAGTAGATAGATATCTGCAGATATCTTGCAATTTGTTCTTCAGAAGAAATTCATCAGTGGAGGTTTTTAATTAATTAATTATGTTAGCTACCGGTCTGAACAGTTTGCTATTTTCTATTGTTGTTGTTATCGTGTCCATGGATTTAAAATATAATTATCAATGTTAGATCAAGTCAAAAGTCTTCTCGATAGCGGCCGCAAGCAATGGGCCGCTTCACTATACAGGACTTCACTTAAGTTGGCCTCGATTGGCACCCTACCCAATTGCAAAACATGGGGAGTGAGTGCTGGGCACTCTAGAATGTGCTTAGGTGTTAGAAAAGCGTTGGGGCAATTTCTGCAGGGGATGTATTCCCTGGTATTGTCGGGAGAATCTTGATCCCTCTGTAATGATTAGTTCTGAGTCTGTTAATAACTGATGTCAGCTTCCTAGGGCAGTTGAAGTCCGTGATGAGTGGCTTCTTAAAGTTATGAGGAATGAGTCGGCTTTTGGCTACTGCGTTAAGATCTGCAATGATGAGGATGATGCAATGTGATGGTAGTCCTGGGTTGATCGTTGTCCCTGGCTTCTTTGGTAATGAGTCAGCGCATTAGTTGCCCTCACTGTTGACATGTGCAGGAATCCATTGAAGATGACATGATTTGCCTCTACAGTGTAGAGTCTCTGGCAAAACATTTATCGCAGAAGTGATGTTAGTATCTCTATTTTTAATTGCTTCCAGAGCCGACTTGCAGTCAGAAAAAATCACTAACCCGTCAGTGAGGCCTGAGATATTTGAGTCATTTAGATATAAAGCAACAGCCTCTTTAATTGGTATGGGCTCATTGGTGAAGTTTGAAGCTATCAGGCCTGTGTTCACTTTATGATGGTATTTACTTCCCTTTGGAAGTAGAAAGAAGAAAATAGTCGCTATTTTCTGGTAAGAAAGTATCATAATTTGATGGATGAAAGTTAATTTTACCGTTACATTTTAAATTCAAGTTCCGTTAATGAAAGTGATAAAATAGATTCATACATGATAAACTGAAATTCGTAAATAATTTCAGTTTGTTTTTAATATTTTACTTTTTCAATTGTTAATTGTAGTTCGTCAGCTTGTTATATTATTTTCCACAAACGTTTATGTTTATTTAAGTAAATTATTTTTTTCTTCAATGTATAAGTTGTGTCTTAAGTTTAGAAACCAATGTATTTTTATATTTTTAATCCTTAAGAACAAAAAAAAATTTTGAATTTATGCTTCTATTAAATGGAAGATTGCTTTAAATACTGACAAAACCGAAGCTTTTCCGAAATTTCCTCTATTATATTCGCAAGCCCCACATTACTTATCTTAACCTCACCATTTTTAATAACACTGTCAACTGGTCTTCGCACATTAAATACTTAGTTATTACTCTTGATAAATCCCTCACTTATCGTAGTATGCCTATTAATAATCTAAGAAAAACTTTTAACTCTTCTGTTCGTATTTTTTATTCTCTCATTTGCGGAAAATCTAAGTTCTCTTTCACGAATAAAATACTCATCTAAATTTATGACATGCGTCCTACGATCACAAATGTAAGTCAGATTTAGGGCTCTGCAGCCAAATCAAATTTGGAAATTGTTCAAAGACTGGAAAATAAAGTTCTTCGAATGAATTCTAATTCACTTTGGTACTTCAGAAATGAGTATATTAGAAACTCTCTTGACCTTCCCAGTCTTAGACAATTCCTCTTCAATACCTCTAAAACGTTATGATTATATCCCTTTTACTGGTAATTCTGTTCTTAGATCCCTCCTAATTTATGAGTTTAATCAATTTGAAATTAGAAAACGATCTAAAACTGTTCTCAGTATCCTCAATCAGTAATCTTCTCTTTCTGAAGTGCCCAAAAAGCAAGCTCTACTTGTTGACAGCTCAATCATCTGGTTTTTTTTTTCAATGTTTTAATTAAAATTTCCTATTTTTCCCTTTTGCATACATTCGTATAGGCTCCTATTCTCCTTCTTATTTTAAATTTTTATATTATTCTTTAAAAAAATAAGGAATACCAATTCAATCGGCATAGACCAAAAGCAATGCTTTCAATAATGTAGGACAATAAGTATGTGGCTATTTCGCAGACTAGAGTTTCGATTGATCAATTCATGCTCCATAGAATATTATACTGTAGCTAATAATTCCTATGAATTTATTGATATTTTTTTGGAAACAAATGCTTTCCCAGTGGCATAATAGTAATGAGTAATGACGTGATATCTTAAAAATTAAGAGAAAAAAATACTTAAAATGTTGAAATGAAGTTGAAATGGTTCGAATAGAATTAAAATGGAATCTAAAAAAGCATTCTTTAAAATTCTTATTGTTTATCGACTAATTTTGAAATCACAAGAAAAGAATTTATACTTCGATCTTTTGAAATCACAGGAGAAGAAGAATTTATACTTCCATCTTTCGAAATCGCAGGAGAAGAATTTATACTTCATTCTTTCGAAATCACAGGTGAAGAAGAATTTATACTTCATTCTTTTGAAATCACAGGTGAAGAAGAATTTATACTTCCATCTTTCGAAATCGCAGGAGAAGAATTTATACTTCATTCTTTCGAAATCACAGGTGAAGAAGAATTTATACTTCATTCTTTTGAAATCACAGGTGAAGAAGAATTTATACTTCCATCTTTCGAAATCGCAGGAGAAGAATTTATACTTCATTCTTTCGAAATCACAGGTGAAGAAGAATTTATACTTCATTCTTTTGAAATCACAGGTGAAGAAGAATTTATACTTCATTCTTTTGAAATCACAGGAGAAGAAGAATTTATACTTCCATCTTTCGAAATCGCAGGAGAAGAATTTATACTTCATTCCTTCGAAATCACAGGTGAAGAAGAATTTACACTTCATTCTTTTGAAATCACAGGTGAAGAAGAATTTATACTTCATTCTTTTGAAATCACAGGAAAAGAAGAATTTATACTTCATTCTTTTGAAATCACAGGAGAAGAAGAATTTATACTTCATTCTTTTGAAATCACAGGAGAAGAAGAATTTATACTTCATTCTTTTGAAATCACTGGAGAAGAATTTATACTTCATTCTTTTGAAATCACTGGAGAAGAATTTATACTTCATTCTTTTGAAATCACTGAGAAGAATTTATACTTCATTCTTTTGAAATCACTGGAGAAGAATTTATACTTCATTCTTTTGAAATCACTGGAGAAGAATTTATACTTCATTCTTTTGAAATCACAGGTGAAGAAGAATTTATACTTCATTCTTTTGAAATCACAGGTGAAGAAGAATTTATACTTCATTTTTTTGAAATCACAGGAGAAGAAGAATTTATACTTCATTCTTTTGAAATCACAGGAGAAGAAGAATTTATACTTCATTCTTTTGAAATCACAGGAGAAGAAGAATTTATACTTCATTCTTTTGAAATCACAGGAGAAGAAGAATTTATACTTCATTCTTTTGAAATCACAGGAGAAGAAGAATTTATACTTCATTCTTTTGAAATCACAGGAGAAGAAGAATTTATACTTCATTCTTTTGAAATCACAGGAGAAGAAGAATTTATACTTCATTCTTTTGAAATCACAGGAGAAGAAGAATTTATACTTCATTCTTTTGAAATCACAGGAGAAGAAGAATTTATACTTCATTCTTTTGAAATCACAGGAGAAGAAGAATTTATACTTCATTCTTTTGAAATCACAGGAGAAGAAGAATTTATACTTCATTCTTTTGAAATCACAGGAGAAGAAGAATTTATACTTCATTCTTTTGAAATCACAGGAGAAGAAGAATTTATACTTCATTCTTTTGAAATCACAGGAGAAGAAGAATTTATACTTCATTCTTTTGAAATCACAGGAGAAGAAGAATTTATACTTCATTCTTTTGAAATCACAGGAGAAGAAGAATTTTACTTATTGTTTTTGAAATCACATTCACTTTTTTGAAATCACAGGAGAAGAAGAATTTATACTTCATTCTTTTGAAATCACAGGAGAAGAAGAATTTATACTTCATTCTTTTGAAATCACAGGAGAAGAAGAATTTATACTTCATTCTTTTGAAATCACAGGAGAAGAAGAATTTATACTTCATTCTTTTGAAATCACAGGAGAAGAAGAATTTATACTTCATTCTTTTGAAATCACAGGAGAAGAAGAATTTATACTTCATTCTTATGAAATAACAGAAGAATATATTCTTCAATATTTCCTCCTCAGAGGTAAAAAATTTATTCATGTGGTTTGCTTTTGAAGATACTTTTCTTCCAATTTATTGATCATTTTTTGGTAATAAATGTTGCTATTTTAGCATTATAGTAATATGATGTACTAGTAAATCGAGAAATGAATCTTTATTTAAAGTGTGAAAATCTGTAAATGAAAACCAACTTAAATACTTTTGACCTTTTAAAAATAAGCCCAGAATATAATAAAGATCGAAAAATAGTTGAGCAATTTTTGCGCATTGAAGCGCATATTAAATATCCGCATAACAATAGTCGCTAAGCATTACAAAAGATTCAACATGTATACAATAGAAAAGAATCCGGTTTATTGTCTGCATTAGTTTTTTTTTTCCTCCAAGCTTAAAACCCATATTATACTAAGTTAATCTAATTGCTTATTTACATCAAAGTAAGAACAAAATAAAATAAATTTTTCTCTCCAAGCGAAATATTAAAAAAGGAACTGTGAAAAAAAAAAAAATCTTTTAGAATGAAAATGATTAAATGTTTTCTAACCATGTGACGTCAAAAAATTGTTGAGGCAATAGTCTTGAATAGAAACGAGGCTTAATCTGGCATTCTTTTATTTTAATTTCTCAAATTGAAGAAAGAGCAGGACTTTTCTATTATTATTGTCTTGTCTTTTTCCTCCAAGAAAAAAAAAAAGTTCTCTTTTTTTTTTTTACCAAATTATTTTTTGTCACTTATTTTGAAAAGAATGGTAATATGACGGCATATCAGAGAAAAGAATGCAGAACTTAGGAGAAGAAAAAAAGTAAAAGAAAGGCAATAAAAACGTTAAAAGAGTTATGAAAGCACAAAAAGGAATGAATTTTTTTTTCTTTTTGTTTTGTTGTTCCCTCCCAACCATAGAGTGAGAAATCTTTGCTTTCTTTTTTTTTTTTTCTTCTTTTATTTCACCCTTTAAAGCATACAAAAGACGTCTTGCTATTCAAGTCGCTTAAAACAACAGGCATTTATTCACTTTTTTTTTTTTTTTTCTTGTGTGTGTGAGCTCCGTTATTTTTCTTTTTCAGAAGAGGTGTTCTTCAATAGAATCCTGCTTTAATTAACAAACTAATGCACGCCTAAATATTTTTTTTTCCCGGCGATTCTTTTGAGTTTGAATGCAAATTGTGCATAATAATAGAGGTGCTGTCGTCAATAGAGCTTTGGCGAATATTCTGGCATTTACAAAAGGAGGGAAAAACCTAAAATGTATGCATTTTGTTCTTGTGAAAAGATTATCGTCGCATATTTGGCGCAATAATTTGCTTCCGAAACAATGCCAAAAAGGAACCGCTGGCTCTGGGCTTTAGTTTGTATTGAAAATTCATCAGTTTTCTAAGGTGTAAAGAAACGAAAAAAAACTATTTATTTACAATGCATACACAAGTGTGTGATTATGCCAGCTGAAGACATTTTTATAAAGCGTCATAGAAAGAATAAGCTGAGGGTTTTCAAGCTTGAAATTTCATTCGCCCCCAACCCCTCCTCCCCCCCAAAAAATATATTGGAAGAAAGACTTTATTCAAATGAAAAATGTTTTAACATATCATTTCAAATCCATTAAAATAATCGTTATTATGCTTATGACTCGGGGCTTGAATGGCCGAGTAGCTAGCTCTCTGGCGCTCGGTACCACAAGTTTCGGGTTCCAGTCCCGGTGATGCCATGGATGTTTGTAGTGATTCGGAATCCACTTTAAACCGTAGGCCCCGGTCTAACATGATCGCAGAGTGTTTCGAGGATAATGTTACTCCGCCTCCGTAGTTTATCTTCAAGCTACCCGCACCTCCTGGGTAGTGAGTAACGTCTGTGCAGCACTTGCCTTAAGGCATCCAAGACAACTGTCTAAGTGTTTGCCAGTTGCATTAGAAAGAAAAAAATATATATATATATATATATATATATAATGCTTATAACTCGATCTAAAATTATTTTTTAATGTTTTCGTAACTAGAAGGGCAGAGCTATAGTAAATTCAGCATTGCCCAGGATACTTTACGGGGAACCTGCGTTACTATGACTACATATTTCCACCACAATTTTGAACGAGTATTCCTGAGAAATGGCATCTGAGGGTCTGATGGCCACTTGGCTACCAGCCTTTGGTACCACAGGCTTCAGGTTCGAATCCTGGCTGTGGTATGGATGTTTGCTAGTGGTTTGGAAATCACGCAAAACTGTAGATCCTGGTCTAATTAGCCTAAAGTGGGCAAAAAATGACCGTAGAGCGACAAATCAAACCAAAACCACCTGAAGAAACTTTTTACTTCTCAGAAGAAAAGATTGAAGTATAAATTCTTCTATGATGCGGCCTCATGGCTAATTGGCTAGCGCTTTGACCTTTTGGTACCACAGGCTTCAGGTTCGAATCCTGGAGGCGGCATGGATGGTTCGGAATGCACGCTAAACTGTAGGTCCAGGTCTAATTAGCCTAAAGAAGGGATGGTTAACCCGCGGCCCGCCTTGAATACTTTTCCGGCGCATAAGATTCATCACATTTTACAAAATATGTTTATTTTATAATGGCGGAAGTACTGAAAACCAATGTATTAAAAAAATACATTATGTGGGCATCCATATATTCAAAAATGAACTGACGAAATTAGGAGAAAAAATTATCATTGATTTTAATATAATATTCTTACCAATATAGGACAAATATTGCCTGTTTTATTTATAAGTTTACAGTTATGAGTTCTCGGAATAATTATATTATATTCTGCGAACTCATGATGAGCGCGCATCGATTTGCAAAATCTAAGTGAAAGAGTGGAGAAGTAAACATCGCACTAGTGAAATAAATAGTTTTTTAATTTCATTTATACATTTTTTATATTTCATCTTTAGTGTTATATACTTCTTTACAATGCGCGTTTAGTATCGTTGTTGTGACTAATCCTCAATGTCCTGCAGTGCGGGACGGGCATCCCATCAGGGATCTACTCATGGATGGAGGGAAAGGGGCTCTGTTTTGATGGAGCACCCGTAGGTAGAAGTCTGACTTTTGCTCCGTGACGCTCTTACACTCATAGGTGACCGGGACCTACGGCTTAAAGTGGATTCCGAACCACTACAAACATCCATGGCACCGCCGGGACTCGAACCTGAAACCTGTGGTGCCGAGCGCCAGAGCGCTAGCCACTCGACTATTCAGGCCCCGCGTTTAGTATTGTTATTATTATATTATCTATGTTTACATGTAAGAATAACAGTAAAATGTAATGTAAGAATATTAATAGTTACATGTGAGAATAATACAAAATATTTCTTTTAGTGGTTCTAAATATAATATGGGGATATATAATTTTATATGCCACCCGTGGAGTTAGGATGCATTTCCAAAGTGGCCCGCAGGATCATTTGGGTTGGCCATCCTTGACCTATAGTGTACACCAAATAACCGTAGAGCGACAAACCAATCTTCTGTAATTTCAAAATTGCTCGATAAAGAATAAGAAATTTAAAAAATTCTTTTTTAGATTTCATTTCAGCACTATTTGCACATTTTCAACTTCATTTTAAGTAATTTTTTTTTTCTTGATTTTCTAAAATATCACGTTATTATTTATTACTGTTATGACACTAAAAAGCATTTGTTTTCAAAAAAGGATCAATGAATATTAGGAAGAGTATACCTCATCTTTAAAAGCAAACCATCTGAAGAAACTTTTTACTTTTGTGAAGAAAAGATTTATATATAGGCAAAAGTATAAAAATATACAAGTATAAACCCTTGTCTTCTGTAACTCTTGTGATAATTTTAAAGTATACCTACTTAGAATATTGTTTTATATAAAGTAATTTGTGCAGTTGTACTGTTGTAAAAATGCGAAGTGTAGAATATATCATTTTACATCATACATCTATTTTGTAATATACCTAACATGATATGCATACTGTATGGAAGCAAAAAAGTTGTTTAGTATACGATCTTTGTTTGTAATACGACTCGTATGAGCAAAAATAATTCGCATAAAATGAATTTGTGAATAATTTATAAATTTGTTTTACTATTTCATTAGAAACAAAATCCAGTTCAGATTATTTGTTTAGCATACTAATACAATGATATCTTGTTATACGTCCATTTTGATAAATAGTCTCATCTTGATATACGTCCTGTTTTGAACGCGAACAATTTTGTTGAGCATGCGATCTTTTTTTTTATTTATTTATTTTTTATTTAATTCGACTAACGAGCGTAAAAATATTTGTCCATTGGAAAGATGTCAAAGGTTTTGCAAAGAAATTCCACCCAAACAAAGATCATATAAGTCGTAACGGCATTGTCATGTTTTCAAAACATCCTGACAAAAAGGTGAAAATGAAGTTCTGAGGACAGAATTTTAGTAGACGCCAAATTTGGTGATCCTCAACCAATTGGTATACGTTCTTTTTTATAAGTAATACAACTTGATATACGTCCTCTTTTGGACGCAAGCAACTTTAATGGGCATACGACCTTTTTTGAATACGACTAACGAGATTAAAAATCATTATCCAATGGATAGGTATCAAAAGTTTTGCAGATAAATACTACACAAACAAAGATCAAATAAATCGTAATAGCAATGTATGGGATAACGGGCCTGAATAGCCGAGTGGGTAGCGCTCTGGCTCTCGGTACCACTGGTTTCGGGTTCGAGTCCCGGCGGTGCCATGGATGTTTGTAGTGGTTTGGAATCCACTTTAAAGTGTAGGTCCCGGTCTAATAGGATCGTAGAGCTTTGCGGGGGCATTGTTACTCAGAGTCCGTGGCTTATCTTCAAGTGACACGCGCCCTCTGGGTAATGCAAAGTGAGTAACGTCTATGCAGCGCTTGCCTTCAGGAATCCAAGACCAAGCTGTCTAAGCGTTTGCCAGCTGCAATGGAACAAAAAAAATGTATGGGATAACAAGAAAATGTAACATTTTCAAGACAGAACGCTTAGTAAACGTCAAATTTGTTGATCCTCAACTAAGTCCACGTAGCAAATAGAGACAGAAAACTGAAATTTTAAATTTGGTAAGGATGCGTTTAATCTAATTTGTTATTGTGTTTGTATTTATTATTTTTAAGCAGTCTTGCAACTATTTATACAGCTCTTACAATTTTTTTGCGAACATATTAACCATTTTTACATTTCTCGTGGGAAAAATATGTTTTGGTATACTTCCTGTTTGGTATACATCCAAAGAGTGGAGCGGATTAAGGACGTTTACACTGTAACATGTCGAAATCATAAAATTTCTTAAGCAACGTCTTTGTATTCTAAAGAAATACTGGACTGTTGCTCTTTTTCCTATTGTAGAAACAAAATTGTTTATAGATTTTGTTTAATTTTTGAATTCCTATCAATATGACTAATATATACTCTACATTTATTTCCTTTATACATTATAACTAGGGATTACAATATCGTATCAAAAGTTCAATACCGGTATTCGGTATTTTTTAGACCTTAATACCGGGATACCGGTTTTAATACCGGTAGTAGAAATTTTAGAAAAAGAAACAAAACACAGATGTTTTTTTTGTTTTATTTGCCAGTTTTATTAGAGAATGTGAATATCACTAAAAAATTTATAATTTATAATCTATGACAGTATATAAAGAATCGCAAAAAAGTAAAGGAATATCTTATTTATTTAAATCACAAAAAAGTGTAAATATCACTATTCTGTCTGTGGTACTATTACAAATTTTTGAAATGTGATCTTAAAAAACATAAACCGAAATATTATCAACTGATTTTTTATGTTCTTTAAAATTATTCTTATTCATTATTATGGGGTATTATTTATGAGTATATATATAATAAATCTGAAAAATATTTTGAACTCTAAAGTGTGATATGCAAATACAATGTGAATAATAAACTCACCAATTTAAAAAATATCGAAATATTACACTCTTTCTTCACAACTACAACCTTGATTTCACAGATAAGAATTTCTAGTTTTTAGATAAGAATTCTTTATAAGAATAACAGATAAGAATTCTAAATTTCTAGTAAATACAGAAAAAACGGTATTTAACCGGTATTACAAAATTGTACAAATGGCTCAGAATACCAGTATTCGGTATCCCGGTACACCGGTATTGCAATCTCTAATTATAACATAATAGCGTATTTGATATTTTTATTCTAATTTTTGTGCGTGTATAGTTGCTTTACATACTACTGTTATCATTTTTTCCTTTTCAATTTGTTGCAACGCTTGTAAAAAATTTTAAATTTTTGCATACTTTTGTAAGTTTTGTACTATACGTTTGTGGTATATGAGGAGATTGTATGGTGTTAGAGATTTAATTTGGAAATTGGAGGTTGAATGGGGCTAAATAAAAAAAATTTACCTACAATGTGTATTGCACTTTTACGTTACGCAAAAATAAGTAATTTTATAAGCGCAATTTAATGATCGTAGAATAGAGATTTTTGTGAAGATTGAAATATAGAGATAGGAGATTGAAGATTGTCTGTGGTTAAATAAAAAAAAATCTTCTTTACAGTGCGTATTGAACTTTTATATTTTATTCAGTAATATAATGTCACAAATTTGATTAATTCCACCATAACTAAAAACATTTTCAAAGAGAACTTTAGGATTTCGAAATGCCGATACTATTTTTTTTATTATTATTATTAGGTGAGATTTCATTAACCCTATTGAATTCATATACGACAAAATATCTTATATTTGCAAAAATGTATTTATATCAAAAAATAAAATGTTTTAATATTTAAAACAACATTCTAAAACCATTTTATACAAAGTATATTTATAAAAAAAATAAAAAGTTTCATTATAGAAATTCAAAGCAACCTTAAAAAAAATACTATCATCGGAAAATGTATCATGCAAATTCTTTTCTACAAAGTATGCAAACGATTAATACTTCAAGGTTAATAATTATTAAGCCCGTCATTGCACGTACTTCTACTACGGAATTAGAATTCGTATAAAATCAGAAAATAACAGTTGGGCTGACATGTTCGTAGGCTGACACATAGATGGCGCTACTAGTATTGAATCCATATGATTTTTAGTTAGCTCTAACCTTCAAAAGACACGTGTATAAATTTGACAGCCGTTTCACTATTAGTATGTGAGTTATAGCATTTTTAGTGTTCATCACGTGCAGTCCACTCGGCTGACTGTTGATTGGACTCCGGTGTGAAGTGATGGAGTCATGTTTCATCCATTGTCACATATCGACGCAAAAATTCGGGTTTATTACGATTGAACAGCTCCAAACACTGCTTAGAATCATCCATTCGTTGTTGTTTTGGGTTGATTGTGAGCTCGCGCGGCACCCACTTTGAACAGAGCTTTCGCATATCCAAATATTCATTCACGATATGTCCAACACGTTCCTTTGATATCTTTAGGGTCTCAGCTATCTCAATCAACTTCACTTTACGGTTATCAGAAATTATTTTGTGGTCTTTTTTGATGTTTTCATCGGTAACAGCCTCTTTGGGGCGTCCACTGCGTGCAGTATGGGAGTTAGAGCATTTTTAGTGAAGCAACTTTTGTTAGTTTGAAAAAAGGGATAGAAAGGAATTTCGTGTGTTAATAAAGCATCGCTTTTTGGCGAAAAAAAATACTAGTGAAGCCAAGGCTTGGCTTGATAAACATTATTAGGACTTTGCACCAGTTAAATCAACCGTAGAGAAGTGGTTTGCTAAATTTAAACGAGGCGAAATGAGCACCGAGGACGAGGCACGCAGTGGAAGCGCCAAAGAGGCTGTTACCGACGAAAACATCAAAAAAGTCCACAAAATAATTTTTGATAACCGTAAAGTGAAGTTGATTGAGATAGCTGAGACCCTAAAGATATCAAAGGAACGTGTTGGACATATCGTGAATAAATATTTGGATATGCGAAAGCTCTGTTCAAAGTGGGTGCCGCGCGAGCTCACAATCGACCAAAAACAACAAAAACAACAACAACAACGAATTGATGATTCTAAGCAGTGTTTGGAGCTGTTCAATCTTAATAAACCCGAATTTTTGCATTGATATGTGACGATGGATGAAACATGGCTCCATCATTTCACACCAGAGTCCAATCGACAGTCAGCCGAGTGGACTGCACGTGATGAACACTAAAAATGCTATAACTGACATACTAATAGTGCAACAATTGTCAAATTTATACACGTGTCTTTTGAAGATAAAGGCTAACTAAACATTGTATGGATTTAATATTAATAGCGCCATCTATGTGTCAGCCTATGAACTTTTCAGTCCACCTGTTAGTTGCAGACGGTTTATCTTTTATCGTCGTTGGCGTTGCAGTTTCAGGAGATGCATCCAGTAATGCCGCTATGTAAGTGCTGTGCTACTTGACAAAGAATTATTGACTGATCGCAATACAATCGAATTCTATAGTATTAATCACTTCTTATTATTCCTATAAAAATAATGATAATAAATCACTATTATTTTTATCGTCATGAAAGTTAATATAATTGCTGAAAATGATAAAATAATTCCAATGAAAAATAATGAAGATAATATTAATAAACAAGTAATATAAAAAAAAAATTTATAGTCAATTCCCACTTTTTTTTACTCTATTGCAGAAAGTCCTTTACAAATAATTTTCATTTTTTTAAGTTTATCTGGCGTCATCTAATGGTAGATACATGCAACTTAAATCTAAAAAAAAAACTAAAATTAATTCATTAAATTTAATTACTGAATTAATATTTGAAAAAACTGTATTAACATCCAGTGTCATCCACTACAAGTTCAAAAAAAATGTATTTGAACTTGAGTGGATGAATAATTTTATGAACAATTGAAAATTTAACAAGATATACACAGTCCAGTCACATTAATGCGACCCCCACCTACTTTCGACGTCAACGTGAAATACCCAATCACAAAAGGCAGGTGGCAGCACACTGCGGTGGGGTGTATATAAAGGATGCCCTAGGGCATCGAAAAGCATTTCAGTCGTTGGCGTAATGCAGAAACGTAGCAACTTATCCGACGTCCAAAAGGGCATGATTATTGGCTTTCGGGCCAAGGGTGGAAACATTTCGGAAACGGCTAATTTTGTGAACAGTTCGCGTGCCGCCGTGGAAAAAGTATACCGTGCATGGCAAAATGGCACTATCCAAAATCAACGGCGTGGCACATGTGGTGCACCACGGGCTATAGATGGCAGAAGCGAACGAAGGTTACGGAGATGCATTCGGGCGAATAGACGTGCAACTGTTGAGCAACTGACCGCCCACATGAACAACTGACCGCCTACAGTGTATTCTCAACAACGGTTCAGCGAACGTTGCAGCGCGTGGGCCTCCCCAGCAGACGCCTGGTTAATGCACCTATGCTGACTGCTGCTCATCGGCGACGAAGGATGGAATTTGCACGCCAGTACCGAAACTGGACGTCCGCAGAGTGGCTTTTTCCGATGAATCAAGTTTTATGCTCCATCGGACAGATGGACATTGGCGTATACGGCGTGAAACGTCTGAAAGCAAATACCCTGCAACATTTGCCGGAAGGACCCAAGTTGGAGTAGGGAGCATTATGGTTTGGGGAATGTTTTCCTGGCATTCACTGAGTGCACACATCATTGTGGAAGGCACGATGGATCAGTACAAGTACGCATCTCTCCTTGCGGACCATGTCCACCCCTACATGCGAATTATATTTCCTCAGAATGATGGCATCACCAGCAGGACAATACGAGGTGTCATGCAGCTCGCAGTGTATGTGCGTGGTTCGAAGAGTACCAGGATGAGTTTACCGTACTCCCCTGGCCAGCAAACTCACCGGATTTAAACCCAATCTAGAATCTGTGGGACCACCTCGATCGGGTTGTTCGCGCCATGGATCCTCAACCGCGTAATCTAGCGCAGCCGGCCACGGCACTGGAGTCGGCATGGCTCAACCTAAACCTAATTGACCATGGCTCAGAAACCTAATTGACTCTCTTCCTGCACGTCTCGCAGCGGTCCGCTCTGCCAAAGGTGGTTATTCTGGCTTTTGACAGGCGGTCACATTAATGTGACTGGACTGTGTATATAGGGAGAGTGTGAGCTAATAGAAGGAATTGAATAATGATAAAAATATTAAAACAATATAAATAATTTCTAATGACAATAATGATAATAAATAACTTTCATGATGATGAAAATGAGTATAATTGGTGAAAATAATAACCCTCTAAATAATGATAAAATAATATAAGAGAATTCTCTTTAAAATAATGTAAATAATAACGATAAAATAATGATATTAATGGTGATAATGATTAGTATAAAATAATTCCAATGAAAATAATGAAGATAATAATGATAAAATAATATAATGATAAAGTGATAAAATGATAAAAAATATGAAAATAATGTAAATAATTTCTAATGAAAATAATTATGGCATTAGTTTTCATTTTAACATCATCTAAACTAGTAGAGGCCCTTTCTATCCTTTATGTGAACGATACATTTCTAATTCTTGACTTATGCTTGTATGCTGTTACTTTGAAATCCGCTTTAACTTAATTAAACTGCATTACTGCACTCTAATACCTGTTCACACCTACAATCTACACCTCACATACTAATAGTGCAACAGCTGTCAAATTTATACACGTGTCTTTTAAAGGTTAGGCCTAACTAAAAATCATATGGATTTAATACTAGTAGCGCCATCTATGTGTCAGCGTATGAACCTTTCAGCCCAACTGTTATTTTCACTGGATTGCAGACGTCTTATTCAAGACTGGCGAATGTTGTATTGACAAAAAAAAATCAAACTTCTAATTAAATTGCTGTTGGCCGAGCTACCAGCGCATTGATATTTGTAATATGATTGTACCATGGATGTTTGTAATATGATTGTTCTAATAGGACTGTTGAGAGCGTAAAGCTGTCAACCCTACCCCATAAAGAAATAAAACAACATCGCATGTTCCGAAATTCTGTTGGCAGAAGGTCTTGGACTGCCATAGGACTGTCAAAAGAAGTTATGGTGATAATGTTATTATGGGTACTTGGGTGGGTGACCATCTGGGAACACTGCGTGCCGTTGGCAAATTTGGGACCTGAATGGCCGAGTATCTAGCGCTCTGGCGCTCGGTGCCACAGGTTTCGGGTTCGAATCCCGGCGGTGCCATGGATGTTTGTAGTGGTTCGGAATCCACTTTAAGCCGTAGGTCCCGGTCTCCTATGACTGTAAGAGCGTCACGGAGCAAAAGTCAGGCTTCTACCTACGGGTGCTCCATCACAACAGAAGCTGCTTCCTTCCCCTTCAACCATGAGTCCATATGGGCTCGTGGGCTTGGCCAGCCAAGTGGGATAAGAAACAACAACATGTTATTATGTTGATACCCTCTATTAAAATAGAAACATTGAATAAAATATTTTTCTAATATTTAAATATTTACTTTCGTATTAAACTAAGCTGGACCATACTTCCTGTCTTTTCATCAGACTCGACAAACCCTTTCCAAAATATTACTAATTATATTTTAAAGTAAATATGCGTGATGGCCGAGTGTCTAGTGCTCAGTTCCCCAGGCTTTGGGTTCAAGTCCCGGTGGTATCATGGAAGTTTGTAGCGATTCATTCTGAATCCACTTTAAACCATTGGCCCCGGTCTAATAGGACTGTTGGGCGTAAGGCTGATAACTCTACCATGTTAAAAGGAAATCATCTTATGTTTAGAAATCTGCCAATAAGTCCAAGTCTGCAAATCATCCAAAACACAAAACACGACCATTCTCAGCACAGTTTATCTTGTTAATTTATTGAAAAATTATTTGATAGATTATCTTTTTACATTTTAGCAGATATATTAAGGATATACGAGCTCACCAGCGGCGCGCGTTGCCACTCAGCTACGAGTAAACTCTTCAACAATATGGGACATTTTTATAGGTCAATAATGCTGTAAAATACTTTTACCATATCAAATTACGGCTTCTAAATTATTATTTTCATAATTATGCCATTCATATTTGCCGGGATTTTGTTTTCCGGACATTTTGTTCTCATGTTTTTGACTTTCATAAAAAAAACATAAAGATTAGTTTGGTTTGTCGCATACGATCATTTTGTGCACTTTTTAAGCTAATTAGACAGAGACTTACAGTTTAATGTGGCCTCCGAACCAACAACAAACATTCATACCACCGCCGGGATACAAACCTGATGCCTGTTGTTCCAAAGGCCAGAGGGCATCAGGCCGCTAATACCTACATAAAGAAGTTCTAGTTTTATAAAACTTTCCATTTTTTTTCTTAACAGATAGAAATTATAGCAAAATGTAGTATATTAGCAAATTTCGTTAGCATAAAAATTACCTTTTAACCATTAAAATGAAAAAAATATATATCACCATAAAAATCCATTAGTATTGATATGAAACAGAACTTACCACAAATGTATTATCATAGATATGAATACATTTTTTTTTGTACCAAATGAGTAAGAGATCGGAAAGAAATTATCATTTGTTCTGATTATCCATCAGTTTTGAACAAGTCGTTCGTTAAGTTCAGAAACTTAACAATTTGCTCAAAATCGCTCAACTCGTTCATTTGACTTAAAACAAAGGCCCTTTCAAAATTTATATCATTAGGGCAAATAACCAAAGTAGCTAACATATAAAAACTAGTATATTACCTAAATGCATTGACAAAAAAATTAGCTGGAAAAAATAAATTTTATTAACTATTAAAATGTAATATATATATATATATATAGAGAGAGAGAGAGAGATAAATATTACTATAGAACTCCATTCCTATTGAAATGAAACAGAACTTACCATAAATTTATAGATATAAATAATTTTTTTATGCACCAAATGAGTAAGAGGTTAGAAAGAAATTATCATTTGTGCTGTTTGATTATTCGTCAGTTCTGAACGAGTCGTTAAGTTTCTGCACTGACTTGAAACAAAGGCCCCTCTCAAAATTTATATCATTTGGGCGAATAATCAAAGTAGATAACAGATAAAAACTAGTATGTTACCAAAATGTATTGGCATAAGGATTACCTGGAAAAAATAAATAATTTTTAACCATAAAATCACTGCCATCCCTGCCGATGACTTTTTAACATGCATTGAAGATTGGTTGGCACAAGTGCATTGTGTCCGGAGGGGATTACTTTGAAGGCGATGAAATAAATTTGGAAGAATAAATAAAGAGTTTTTGAAAATAAAAATAATTGGTCTTACTGTTTGTTCACAGTACTATTGGCCTAAAAATTACCTGGAAAAAATACAATTTTTTTAGCCATTAAAATGATGTATACACTACCATAGAAACCCATTACTATCGAAATGAAACAGAACTTACCATTAATGTATTATCATAGATACGAATACATTTTTTTTTTTTTTTTTGCACCCAATGAGTAAGTGGTCGGAAAGAAATTATCATTTGTGCTGTTAGATTATCCGTCAGTTCTGAACGAGTCGTTATGTTTCTGCATTGACTTAAAACAAAGGATCTCTCAAAATTTATATCATTAGGGCGAATAATCAGGGTAGATCACATATAAAAACTAAAAACTAGTATAATACCAATTTTGGCCTACTATTATGACCAGTATTGGCATAAAAATTACCTGGAAAAAATACATTTTTTTAATCATTAAAAGGAATATATAGATATATATATGCTGCCATAGAAAACCATTTCTATTGAAATGAAACAGAACTTACCATAAAAGTATTATCACAGATATGAATTATTTTTTACCACAAATGAGTAAGAGGTCGGAAAGAAATTATCATGTGTGCTGTTTGATTATCCGTCAGTTCTGAACGAGTCGTTAAGTTTGTGCATTGACTTAAAACAAAGGCCCCCTCTCAAAATTTATATCATTAGGGCGCATAACCAGAGTAGATTGCGTTCTTCAAAGGAACCCAAGAGGAAGTGGGCGCCCTGCACTTGACAAATAACTCCAATCAACAATCCGAACCGGTTTCGCTATCGGTTTCACCTGCCAATTAACTGCCGCGCTAACTGACAATGAGCCTCCGCGATCCGCGGTCAAGTTGAAAGAGATTCACTCTTTTCAGGCAATGATTATGACGGAGGCCCACCCCCCGACGCGTCTTTTCACGACGAGCACCCCTTTTCTCGACCCCCTCCACCCATCGACACGCGATCATCTCACACACCCCCCACACGTCCACCCCCCTCTTGCAGAAAATAGAACGAAGAAGAGATCACCATCGCCCAAAGTGAATGAGATCGATTCAGTTAAATCAGAATCAAAGAAGGGTGGAGAGGGCTTTTGGAGAGAGAGGGTGGGTGGGCATTCTGGACCACCCCCCTGGGAAAGGGGTGGGAGGGAGGTGCAGATAACTCGGGAGGTATTGTTCTGCGGTCCCTTTTGTGAGAAAGACCTGTGTTAACAATACTGTTGGGTACAACAATAGAGGAATGGGCGTGAATACTGCATAGCCTCGTGTCATACAAAAGCTGAATAAGATATGTACGCGACGAACAATAGATCTCCAGAGAGAGAAGAACGGGGGGTGGGGTGGGTGTTCTAAGAGTGGTCGTCGTCTGCCGTTCGAAAAGGGGGTGCGGGAGGATGACATATCCCCCCCTTTCTCTCTTAGACACCTTTTATTCTAAAGATCCCTTTGCCTTCACCAAGGTTTAAGACGCTCGCTTTTCATAGTCATTGCATTGCATTAAAAGGAGAAGAAGTCTTCTTTTCGCTTATGTACAGACATGGTTGAGATTAAAGTAAATGGATTTTTATTTCATTTTGTCTTTTATTCTTTTTATTTTTTATAGTTGTTTTGGTCCTTTTTTTTATTATATATATATGGTGCTGTCAGAAGTATATTATGTTCGTTCTCAATACACAGGCAAGTAAGAAAGGAGAGTTAAGTTAAAAAAAAAAAAAAAATTACAACTGCTTACCAGGGCATTAGTAAAAGTGTTTCTTTTCTGTTGAAAAGAATAAATGACAAAAGAAACTAAGGGGAGTGGGGGGGGGAAAAGAATCGGGGGGTGTGCTCGTTCTCTTATTTACAATTCACACGATTCCTTTTGTGAGGGTCCCGTTTTTATTCCTCTTGTTTTTCTTACACAGAATCCTTCCCACTTTCTTTTATTTATTTATTTTTTACTTCTTTCGTGCCCCATTGTTGGGAGAATATGATTCAATTCGTATAAAATGGATTCTGTTCTTTCTTCGGTGCAATGGGTCTTTCATGGTTATGGTGGAAATTAATAAAAGAAGATGGGTTGTGGGGGGTGAGAGGAGATGGGAACTGGAAAAAAAAATGAATCGTTTGTGTTTTGAAATGTTGCCAATATTGTTTTACGGAATACTTGATTGTGTTGTTTTACTTTTTTATTTTAATTTTTTGTCGTCTTCCATCGTCACTTTAATAAAATGGTGCAATTTGCCTTTGTTTGCGGTGGAGTTTGATGTGATGAAAGAAAGTGGAATTCTGCTTCAAGTGACTGAATAAATTCTCTGAAACAAAGACGTTTTCAGTCGGAGTATTATTGTTATGAGCTTTGTTTAAAGTCCAATCAAGGAATGGATTTAAAATTGCTTTGTTTTACTGTCACCTCGCCAGAAATTGAATGCAATCAATTGATATGAAATTATTTCATATTTTTCTTCGTTGATTATTAAAATTTTATTAATGTAAATATAGTTATGGATTTGGATTATTTAGAATTAATATGGATTTCAATTATTTAGAATTTAAAATTACTGGATTTGGTTTATTAGGAATGGATTTAAAATTATTTTGTTTTGAATGTCATTCAAAATTTAAAAAATTAAATTTGAATGGTATTGAAATTATTTCGAATTTTTGTTCATTGATTATTAATTTTTATTAATATAAAAAATGCTATGGATTTGCATTATTTAGAATTTAATATGGATTTGGATTATTTAGAATTAATATGGATTTGGATTATTTAGAATTCATATGGATTTGGAATATTTAGAATTAATATAGATTTGGATTATTTAGAATTAATATGGATTTGGATTATTTAGAATTAATATGGATTTGGATTATTTAGAATTAATATGGATTTGGATTATTTAGAATTAATATGGATTTGGATTATTTTGAATTAATATGGATTTGGATTATTTTGAATTAGTATGGATTTGGATTATTTTGAATTAGTAGGAATTTGGATTATTTTGAATTAGTAGGAATTTGGATTATTTTGAATTAGTATGGATTTGCATTATTTTAATTAGGATTTGCATTATTTAGAATTAATATGGATTTGCATTATTTAGAATTAATATGGATTTGCATTATTTAGAATTAATATGGATTTGGATTATTTAGAATTAATATGGATTTGGATTATTTAGAATTAATATGGATTTGGATTATTTAGATTTGTTATGGATTTCAATTATTTAGAATTTAAAATTACTGGATTTGGTTTATTAGGAATGGATTTAAAATTATTTTGTTTCACTGAGTGTCATCAAAATTTAAAAAATTAAATGCAGTGAATGGTATTGAAATTATTTCGAATTTTGTTCATTGATTATTAAATTTTTATTAATATAAAAAATGCTATGGATTTGCATTATTTAGAATTAATATGGATTTGGATTATTTAGAATTAATATGGATTTGTATTATTTAGAATTAATATGGATTTGTATTATTTAGAATTAATATGGATTTGGATTATTTAGAATTAATATGGATTTGGATTATTTAGAATTAATATGGATTTGGATTATTTAGAATTAATATGGATTTGGATTATTTAGAATTAATATGGATTTGGATTATTTAGAATTAATATGGATTTGGATTATTTAGAATTAATATGGATTTGGATTATTTAGAATTAATATGGATTTGGATTATTTAGAATTAATATGGATTTGGATTATTTAGAATTAATATGGATTTGGATTATTTAGAATTAATATGGATTTGGATTATTTAGAATTAATATGGATTTGGATTATTTAGAATTAATATGGATTTGGATTATTTAGAATTAATATGGATTTGGATTATTTAGAATTAATATGGATTTGGATTATTTAGAATTAATATGGATTTGGATTATTTAGAATTAATATGGATTTCAATTATTTAGAATTTAAAATTACTGGATTTGGTTTATTAGGAATGGATTTAAAATTATTTTGTTTCACTGAGTGTCATCAAAATTTAAAAAATTAAATGCAGTGAATGGTGTTGAAATTATTTCGAATTTTGTTCATTGATTATTAAATTTTTATTAATATAAAAAATGCTATGGATTTGGATTATTTAGAATTAATATGGATTTGGATTATTTAGAATTAATATGGATTTGGATTATTTAGAATTAATATGGATTTGGATTATTTAGAATTAATATGGATTTGGATTATTTAGAATTAATATGGATTTGGATTATTTAGAATTAATATGGATTTGGATTATTTAGAATTAATATGGATTTGGATTATTTAGAATTAATATGGATTTGGATTATTTAGAATTTAAAATAATTTTATTTTACTGTGCCTCAACAAAAATTAAATGCAATGAATTGATATGAAATTACTTCGTATAGTTTCAATGGTTATTAAATTTTTATTAATATAAATAATGTTATGGATTGTGATTATTTGGAATTGTTATGGATTATTTGGAATTGTTATGGATTTCAATTATTTAAAAATTAAAATTATTGGATTTGGATTATTAGGAATGGATTTAAAATTATGTTTTGATGACCCTCATAAAAAATTAAATGTAATGATTTTATAGGAATTTAATTATGAGTTATAGAAATTTATAGGAATTAATGTGATTTTTTTTATTTTTTTTAGAATTTATTTTTTATTAATATAAATACTGCTATGGATTTGGAATATTTTGAATTATTATGTATTTATAATTAATCGATTTGGATTATTGGAATGGATTTAAAATTTTGTTTGATTGTGTCTCATTAAAAACTAAATACAATGAATTGGTATGAAATTATTTCGCCTTTTTTCCTTGATCATTACATTTTTATTAATATAAATATTGCTATGGATTTGGATTATTTAGAATTTAAAATTCTTGGATTTGTATTAATAGGAGTGATTTAAAATTATTTCATGTCACTGTGCCTCATCAAAAATTGAATGCATTGAGTTGATATGAAATTATTTCGCAATTTATTCCTTGATTATTAAATTTTTATTGATATAAATAATGATATTTTATTGGTTTAATTGAATTATTTTGCAGGGTGAAGAAGTTATTGATAAAAAAAGAAACTATTATGCTCAATGAAAATTTTTATTAAGTTGTGCATTTTTTTTTTTAATTTGTAAAAACAATTTTCACAATTTATTTAGAAATCGTATCCCGCCATTTATTTAAATAATGATACTGAAACTGTTATTAGCTTGAAATTAACAATTTTCCAAAAAAAAAAAAAATTTCAAACAATAACCAATTGCATGCAACTTAATATGTGATTTGTTTGTAATTTCCAGTGGTTTTGTTTTGCCAGGGATAATTTTATGTAGAAAATTGTTTTCCCGTTCTTTGTAAAAAGATATCCTTCGAAGACAGTTTTATAATAAGTATGTTCTATTAATAATATGCATAAAAACTCTTCTTAGTATTAAAACCCAAGTACTGTAATATAAATGACAGTACTGTAATATAAATTCATTAATCGAATATTACGAAGCTTATGCATAACAACTAATGTAAAAAAAAATTTTTGGAAGTCAATTCCTACTTTTTTTTCACTCTGTTGCAGAAAGTCCTTTATAAATAATTTTCATACATTTTTTTAACTTTATCTGGCGCCATCTATTGGTAGATACATGCAACTTAAATCTAAAAAAAAACTGAAATTAATTCATTAAATTTAATTACTGAATTAATTTTAAAAAAACTGTATTAACATCGAGTGTCATTCACTACAAGTTCAAAAAAAATGCATTTGAACTTGAGTGAATGAATAAGAAGTATTTTATGAACGATTGAAAATTTGAACAAGATATATATATTGGGAGAGTGTGAGTTACTTATGCCTATATAAGTAAATGCATTTAATAATCTTTTTAGTAAGAAACCTCATGTGGGGGCTTTCAAAGACTGTTTTAAAGTAGATATTTTCTATAAATATTATATATAAACTCTTTGTAGTAACAAAACCCAAACACTGTAGCATAAATGGTAGCAAATATGGTACATAAAAATCACTAATCGAATATTATAAATCTTATGCATAATACTATGCAAAAAAGCCCTTTATAGTAACTCAAGCATTGTAACATAAATCCAAACGTTGTAAACCCAGGAATTGTAGCATAAATGTGTGGATGCAAAAGACTCATTAATCGAATATTACAACGCTTATACATAAAACTCTTTGTAGTAATAAAACTCAAGCAATATAACATAAATGTGTGGATGCAAAAATATTGTTATTAAAATATTACAAAACTTATACATAATGCTGTGAATAAAACATTTTGTATTAATAAATCCCAACCATTGTAACATACGTAACAGTAAGTATGGTACATGAAACTCATTAATCGAATATCACAAAGCTTATACGTAATTCTATGCATGAAATCCTTTGTAGTAATAAAACCCAAGCATTGCAGCATAAATGACAGAGAGTGGGATACATAAAATTCATTAATCGAATATTATAAAGCTTATACGTAATACTATGCATGAAATCCTTTGTAGTAATAAAACCCAAGCATTGCAGCATAAATGACAGCAAGTGGGGTACATAAAATTCATTAATCGAATATTACAAAGCTTATACGTAATACTATGCATAAAATCCTTTGTAGTAATAAAACCCAAGCATTGCAGCATAAATGACAGCAAGTGGGGTACATAAAATTCATTAATCGAATATTACAAAGCTTATACGTAATTCTATGCATGAAATCCTTTGTAGTAATAAAACCCAAGCATTGCAGCATAAATGACAGCAAGTGGGGTACATAAAATTCATTAATCGAATATTACAAAGCTTATACGTAATACTATGCATAAAATCCTTTGTAGTAATAAAACCCAAGCATTGCAGCATAAATGACAGCAAGTGGGGTACATAAAAAATTCATTAATCGAATATTACAAAGCTTATACGTAATACTATGCATGAAACTTTGTAGTAATAAAACCCAAGCATTGCAGCATAAATGACAGCAAGTGGGGTACATAAAATTCATTAATCGAATATTACAAAGCTTATACGTAATACTATGCATGAAATCCTTTGTAGTAATAAAACCCAAGCATTGCAGCATAAATGACAGCAAGTGAGGTACATAAAAATTCATTAATCGAATATTACAAAGCTTATACGTAATACTATGCATGAAATCCTTTGTAGTAATAAAACCCAAGCATTGCAGCATAAATGACAGCAAGTGGGGTACATAAAATTCATTAATCGAATATTACAAAAGCTTATACGTAATTCTATGCATGAAATCCTTTGTAGTAATAAAACCCAAGCATTGCAGCATAAATGACAGCAAGTGGGGTACATAAAATTCATTAATCGAATATTATAAAGCTTATACGTAATACTATGCATGAAATCCTTTGTAGTAATAAAACCCAAGCATTGCAGCATAAATGACAGCAAGTGGGGTACATAAAATTCATTAATCGAATATTACAAAGCTTATACGTAATTCTATGCATGAAATCCTTTGTAGTAATAAAACCCAAGCATTGCAGCATAAATGACAGCAAGTGGGGTACATAAAATTCATTAATCGAATATTATAAAGCTTATACGTAATACTATGCATGAAATCCTTTGTAGTAATAAAACCCAAGCATTGCAGCATAAATGACAGCAAGTGGGGTACATAAAATTCATTAATCGAATATTACAAAGCTTATACATATAATTATGCATGAAACTCTTTTGTAGTAAATGAAACCCAAATAGCATGGGTTTATGCTACATTATTATAAAATCCGAGTAATATTCGAGTAATAATTTCTAAACAGTGTAACATAAATGACCGCAAGTTTGATACATAAAACTCATTAATCGAATATTTCAAAGCTAATTCTTATTAATAGAGTATGAACTAAAAATGTGGTAATTTCTTGAAAGATTTAAATTTTTTCGAAAAAAAAAACACATTTCTGAAATATTTTGTTTGATCTAAAAATATTTTTAGTACTAATTTTATAATTTAAACTAATGGTGTTATTAAATCTAGTTCTGTATCATTTTTGGTCAGTGTCTGTAAAACTTGCATCACTGCTCAAACGGCAATAGTACAGTGAAAACAACTTTTTGAGTGGAGATTTGGTTTGGTTAGTGGCTTTACGGTCATCTTGTGCACACTTTGGGCTAAACAGACGGGACCTACATTTTAACGTGGACTCCGAACCACTAACAAACATCCATGCCACCGCCAGGATTCGAACCTGAAGCCTGGGATACCAAAGGCCAGAGCGCTAGCCACTTGGTCACCAGGCCGCTTTTGAGTGGAGATCAATAACATCAAAAGGAAAGTGTTAAGGTATACATTACATATTAGTATACATTAACGAGACAAATTAAACATATGCCACATATATCTTTCCTTCTTTAAGCATAATCAAAAAAATATATGTATATAAAGTATCAATTTAATATCTATTTTTAAAAATTTTAACTGAAGTTTCTAGTTTCATCTGAAAAGTCCACAGATAGAATAGGCTCAAGTAAATTTATTTTCCATTTAGTTCTGTACTAAAAAATAGCCACAATTTCACAAAATCAACAAAATATCACATTTTTTTGTCCTATTACATACCCAAATTGTGTTAAAATCGCATTTTGATTTTGCTTGAATATTATATTTAGGACTTTCTGGAAAATTTCTGAGAGGTTTGTTTGAAATTGAGTTATGTATGGAATTCTGTAAATAAACGATTTGTTTCATAAATTTAAACGGTTTTTAGTAAACAGCCGAATGGAAACCAAATTTTATTAACTTTTCCATGTATGTTCATGAATTGAATATTTTTCTACCATTACCATTTTCAATTAACAAGATTTTTTGAGTGAATAGAATCTTTTTTATGCATAGAATTCCACAGATTGAGAGAAGTGCCTTTCCAGTTATTGCAATGTTGACATTTTATAGTAAGCAAAAGGTTGGAAAGCAAGCCGTGTAGTCAGTTGAATGAAAACGTTGAAATCATTAAGTGTAAGATCGAGGATGGAGGTTAAATCGTTGTCATCCAAAATTACTATCCTTATAAATAGTTTGGACAGTATGGGCAGCTGTGAATGGATGCTTATTGCCATGGATGAGAGTTCCAAACTTTAAAAAATTCTGCATCAATAGTTCTAAATAGAATTTCTCAAATTATAAAGTGTTTTGGAGCATATTTCTAATGAAATAAATCGTCTCTATATAATATTATCTACAAAGAGCATGCTCTTTTGATTCCATAACATTGCTGTCCTGATTTGTGGAGCACGTTATGTTTGATTGACATTTTTCGCTTTCAGAGATCCTGTGTTGGCTGTTGTAACTTTCCAAGTTGTTGTCGTTCCAACGTTGGTTGTTGCAACATTCCAAGTTGTTGTCGTTCCAACGTTGGTTGTTGCAACATTCCAAGTTGTTGTCGTTCCAACGTTGGTTGTTGCAACATTCAAGTTGTTGTCGTTCCAACGTTGGTTGTTGCAGCATTCCAAGTTGTTGTCGTTCCGACGTTGGTTGTTGCAACATTCCAAGTTGTTGTCGTTCCAACGTTGGTTGGTGCGACATTCCAAGTTCTTGTCGTTCCAATGTTGGTTGTTGCAACATTCCAAGGTTTTGTCATTCTAACGTTGGTAGTTGCAAAGTTCCAAGTTGTCATTCCAACGTTGATCGTTTTCATTCCAACGTTCCAAGTTATAGTCATTCCAACATTCCAAGTTGTCGTTCCAACGTTGGTTGCTGCAACATTTTTCCAAGAGCAATCACTATTGTGTTGATTGGTCATTGGAATCAACGTTGGTGTGCAAAATCCACATTTTAACACCATTCATTATATGTGAAAACAAATCGCCATATCTCTTGTAATGGTTCAAAAAATGTACTTGCAGATGACATCTATTCGTTTTGTGTTTGTCTGTCGGCCTTTTTACGACAAGGTTTCCAATAACCGAAGGTGACTCTCACAATTCTACTCTTCCGACAGTCTTGAACATTTGTAAGGTTTTACTTTACCCTCGACATCATCATCCAAACTTTTCCTTCTTTTAGTTTTGAAGATCCTTAAACAACATAAAATTCTTCATAAAATTTCTGTTTATTATGTCCTGTTAGAAAAGACGAATAACTGGCGTGCTTAAAATTTGGTGGGGCTTTGAATTGCAATAATCATTATAACATTGTCGCTTGAAGGCAAGATTGTTGTAGCATTTTTCCCACTGGAAGAGTTGTGGCATTTCGTTCTCAGAAGAGAGGAATATATATATTCTTTGACAAGTACATAATAAAAACCTATCACTCAAATTTGATGGCAGATAAGCAGTGTTGTGGGTAGTTATATTACCCACAACACTGCTAACTGCAATTAGTGTTTTGTATTAATAAGAACAACCCATCACTCAAATCTGATAGCAAATGTTCGGTGTCATGGATAATGAGACCTCATAAAATTAACAATTGTCTGTGCGACCTTCACAGGTCGAAACAATTACAGATGGAATATGAACTACACCATGAGCTGTTCCATCGTGATTGGTGATTGATGATAGACCATGGGTTGAGAAAATGTCTACTCCAATAAGAGTGTCCCCTGCCCCCTCTCGAAAGATTTTCTTCCAGGGAGGTTTTTGGAGAAGAAAGGATGAAGTTCTGCGACGAGTCGACAAAGAATGTTTTTTTCCCCTTTTCTCTGAAATGACTGAACAGCCCGAAGTTTCCGCCTGCTTCCAAAGTGAGCTTCTTGTGCTTTCGTGTGTCACGCCGTGTGATAATCAAGGTCTGCCGCAGATCAGGTGTTTAGGTTCGTCGTAGACTCGATAACTCTAAAAATCTGCGTCTTGGAATGAACTGCACTTGTGAATCAAACTATCTTTAATTTTCATTTTTTATGTAAATAAAGTTCTTTGCATATACATTATGCTTGTAAATAAAAATAAAAATTTATCTATGAACCCGAAAGTGGCCCTCTTCTAGAAGCCGTTATAGGTCTAGTATAGGTCGAGACGTTACGTTATTGTACCAATGATTGCGTTTGTATCGTGTCCTCAAAATGGCTGTGTTTATTGATGTGCCTATACTAAAGTGTTGCCATTAGTATAAAACTTATAAAGAATATTTTTTTTTTAAATGCGCGACATAGTTTCGCTGCTTTTCGTGTATTTCTATTGCTATCAATCACAATTTATTAGTCATAATGTTTTGCCATATATGTTAAAAATAATTGGTAATTCAATGCAATTTTCACGCATGTAATTGAAATCTCAGTTTTGCCACAAAATAATGAGATATCTTTTAAGGTAATCCACGGTGACATTATTCATCTCTTCTTTTGACTATAGTCTTGTTACAAAAATCTGTCTTTTCAATGGTAAAGGAACAAAAGATCAAACCGTCGTCCTTATAAAAGTATCTTTAAAAATATTTCCCATTTAGGCTGTAATTTTTTTTTTTTTTTTCAATTTTCGATTACTTTAATTCGAAAATTAAACCTCTACGAAACACTAATGCCGTTTATATTTGACAGATTGATATTTGATGTATAGGCCATTGATGTTTGATTCATAGATTATTGATATTTGTTACACAGAGCAAGGATATTTGATACGTATTATATTGAAGTTCGATACATAAAATGTTGATATTTCATAAATTTTATATATTGATATTTGATACATAAGATATTGATATCTTATATATACGATATTGATTTTGATACATAAGATATTGATATTTGAAATATTGATATTTAATACTATATATTGATATTTGATACACTTGATATATAGATATTTGATACACTTGATATATAGATATTTGATACACGATATATAGATATTTGATATACACGATATATAGATATTTGATATACACGATATATAGATATTTGATATACACGATATATAGATATTTGATATACACGATATATAGATATTTGATATACTTGATATATAGATATTTGATACACTTGATATATAGATATTTGATACAGATATATAGACATTTGATACACTTGATGTCTATATATCTGTATCAAATATCTATATATCAAGTGTATCAAATGTCTATATATCTGTATCAAATATCTATATATTTGATACACTTGATATATAGATATTTGATACAGATATATAGACATTTGATACACTTGATATATAGACATTTGATACACTTGATATACAGACATTTGATACACTTGATATACAGACATTTGATACACTTGATATACAGACATTTGATACACTTGATATACAGACATTTGATACACTTGATATACAGACATTTGATACACTTGATATACAGACATTTGATACACTTGATATACAGACATTTGATACACTTGATATACAGACATTTGATACACTTGATATACAGACATTTGATACACTTGATATACAGACATTTGATACACTTGATATATAGATATTTGATACATTTGATATATAGATATTTGATACATTTGATATATAGATATTTGATACATTTGATATATAGATATTTGATACATTTGATATATAGATATTTGATATACTAGATATATAGACATTTGATACATTAGATATATAGATATTTGATACACTTGATATATAGATATTTGATATATAGATATTTGATACACTTAATATATAGATATTTGATACACTTAATATATAGATATTTGATACACTAGATATTTGATACACTAGATATATAGATATTTGATACACTAGATATATAGATATTTGAAACATTTGATGCATTGTTATTTGATGCATGCCACTTATACATTGATGCTGATGATATTTAATATTATAGAAATGTCTTACACAAAATTGGAACAGGCTTTCAGGATTGAAAACAGCATAAAAATTAATTTCTAAAACCACAAAGCTAAAAATTAAAGCCTAAGCCTAAAAATTAAAACCTAAGCCTAAAAATTAAGAAGCCTTAGCCTAAAAAGGAAAGAATGGATTTAATTATTTTTTGGCCAGAACTCGGCTTCTGGCTAGATTTTTAACAATGCTAATGTAGAAATTAAAAAGCATAATACTAAAAAAAATATGGAAATAATCGAACAAAAAAAAGAGAACTTTTTATTGAATATGTATAAAAGTACTATATTGTTAAATACCACCTTAAAGAGAAATGCATCTGAGTTTTGCCCAAAAGATAAAACAAATGAAAAACTGATGATATTAAAACAATTTCAAATGATGTTAAAATA
>BPLQ01011830.1:0-33471 GCA_021605075.1 Caerostris darwini
GCAGACCCCACGAAGCCATGGACCCAAACTGTCAGCAAGGCACTGTTCAAGCTGGTGGTGGCTCCGTAATGGTGTGGGCTGTTTTTTCATGGCATGGACTTGGTCCTCTGGTGCGACTGGACCGAACATTGACTGGAAATGCTTATGTTCAGCTACTTGGAGATCACTTGCAGCCATTCATGGACTTCATGTACCCAAACAACGATGGGATTTTTATGGATGACAATGCGCCATGTCACCGGGCCACAACTGTTCGCGATTGGTTTGAAGAACATTCTGGACAATTCCAACGAATGATCTGGCCACCTAGATCGCCCGACATGAATCCCATCGAGCATTTATGGGACATCATCGAGAGGTCTGTTCGTGCCCAAAATCCTGCACCATCAACGCTTTCACAATTATGGACGTCTATCGAGACATCATGGCTCAATATTCCTGCAGAAGACTTCCAACGACTTGTTGAGTCCATGCCACGTCGAGTTGCTACACTTCGCCGGGCGAAAGGAGGGCCGACAAGATATTAAGAGGTATCCCATGACTTTTGTCACTTCAGTGTATGTGTTGTAGTGGATGATGTCGGTTTGTTTGTTTGTGCAGATGGATCTGGGTGTGGTTAAGTAGGGACCTCACGTTTAACAGCACACAATTATATTTTTACAAGTGCGCAAGCGCGAGCACGACATACTACAATACTTGATATACAGCAGATAACACATCTAAAGACATATTTCAGCGGAAGTATTACACTTAAACCGTAAATAAAGTTACTAAAGTATAAGCTGGAAAGCGAACTAGACTTCCTCTCGTAACGTAACGGTAGGTGTTTAGTTGGAGCACGAGGGATTTTCCCGTACCTCCCTATCAATAATTAGTATTAAAAACATAATTTTAAAATCCAAAAGATGAGCTGAAGGAAGAATATTAAACGGGTCCATGCTCGGAGAGAATTTACAGGAGTAAAAAGGTTTAGTAAATACAAAATTTAAAATAATAGTTCACAAAAGTATTTAAAAATAAAAACTGTGGCTATTAAAAGGAGTTAAAAAATAACCGTTATTCGAAACCACGAAAACTTCTGGCTGGCTGAAGAGAAGGAGAAAAGGAAAGGGGAGTGCAGAGTTAGACTTTCTCGCTGGTTGAGAATCTGTAGGCCAATTTATGCACAGGATGACGCTGACTATATCTTCTCTCAGGCTGAAAGACTAAACTAAACGTCTCTGAAGTAACAGCTAATTATAGTTGTGGAATGATTCCACTTCTAACTCTCCGGAGGAGAGCTCGTCACTAACAGCAGCGCCTGTTTTGCCGTACGTCCTCTCGGGCGAGAGTCTTGATGCCTACTGACGATTTCTTCTCTATGATGCAAGGGATACACTTTCAGTGCGTAGATGGAACCACGGTTACAGTGTATGAAATATGTGGGGCCTGATGGTCGTTTGGCTAGCGTTCTGCCGCTCGGTATCATACGTAAGGGTTTGAATCGCGGCTGTGCCATGGATGTTTACAGTGATTCGGAATCCACTTTAAACCGTAGGTCCCGGTCTATGGCCATAGGAAGTCACAGTGCACAATCAGACTTCTTCTCGCCCACATCATTTCCAAACTGTAAAGGACCAACTCAGCTCTAGGCACATTGGTGTGGTGTGGTGCTGTAGTATGAAATATTTGAAATATTAGTATCCAATATCATATTCTATACTGATACGTTTGAAATGCTTTCATTGACCTTTTAAGACTCGTGGTTATTGGAAGTAATTTTCATGTATAAAAAGCCTAAAATTTATTTTGAATAGATGGAGCATTTCTTAATACTAGGAAGTAATTTGTTATGCATCAAGACATTAGGTGTATAGTATTTCTGTTTAATTATTAATTGCAATACATTCTAGATTTTAAGTTAACCATGGCTTGGTTGAGTTAATCCGAGACTGAATATTTCCTTTTAATATAAAAAACAAGCATAAATTGAACTCATGATTTTTAATGTGCCCCAAATTTTTTTCTGAATCAATTGGAACTATGCTTAACCATACTGTTTCTCAAAATATGCTCGCTTTAACAAATGACAAAAATAAATTCAAATAACTACGAAAAACTCCTACGTTTGAACACTCCTACATGCGTCTAAACCCTTTATGCTCAATCTCTAAAACACCATTTCTGAGCTTCTATTCATCCTTTTCGTGAAGCAGTTCTGTTAAATTAATTCTGTTTTTATTATCTTTTGGAGCATGAAATTAGCTTAATTATTAATTATTATTACTTATTAATTATTTATATTAACTTATTAATTATTTATATTAACTTATTAATTATCTATATTTTTTAATGAAATTAGCTTAAACGATTTAAATAATTTCGTTTTTCAATGATTCCCAATGTTTGAAGTCTTTGAAACACAATTGAACTTTTCTTTTATAATTACGTAGTTGAAGATTAAGATACTACTACTACTACACCACACCACTAAGAATAGAGCTGAGTTGCCCCTATACCCCTGGACGCACGATGCGGGACAATACTCTACGATTATAATAGACCGGCACCTGCGGTTTAAAGTGGATTCCGAACCCCTACAAACATCCATGGCACCACCGGGACTCGAACCCGAAACCTGTGGCATTGAGAGCCAGAAGCTTACATTAAGCAATGTTCTGCATTTTACCTTAGGTGTACAATATTTTTTTTTAAATCTTATTTCCAACACATTTTAGATTTTCATACGTTAACCCTAACTTGGTTGAGTGAATCCGATGCTGAATATTTCCTTTTAATATAAAAAAAGTAGAAAGTGAACTCATGATAATTAATGTTAATGTGTCACATATTTTTATCTGATTCAGTTGGAGTTTTAATTCAGCTGTAATTTAGGATTTTTTTTTTTTAAATTCACAGATATATTTTAAAGAACAAATGACAAAAATAAATTCAAATAACTGGGAAAAACTCCTATGTTTGCCCACTCATGCATGCGTCTAAATCCTTTATGCTCAATCTCTAAAACACCATTTCTGAGCTTTTATTCAGCCTTTTCGTGTAGCAGTACAGTCAATTGAAACTTGCCCTCTGCTGTCTTCGGATATTATATTGGTTGAAAACGCTGATGCATACTTCATATACCTTCTCCGCCAAAAAATAAACTTTTTAAGACAAACATAAACTTTCTCCGCCATTTAAATTTCAATGCAGGTATTAGAATTCCACGTTTTGTCCTAATGTCTTTTTCTAAACTCGGGGAATGTTTATAAATACTTAAATTATCATATCATATTGATGAACAATACTGATAATGGTAATTCGCATTGAAAATAAGGAAAATTTTTTTTGGCTAACCAATTCTGAAAAATAAATATTTAAAATTATTAAAAATTATAAATCTTGATGTAAAAATATTTTTAAATCGCGACTGGGAATTTTAAGTTTAATAGCAGTGTGTTTGAAGGTAGTAATTCAAATGCTATGTAAACAAGGGGACATTTAATTTTTCACTTAAAATTGAGTATCTTTGAAAACCATGTGTTATATACGAAACAGCTGATGAATTTTAATAACACGTAAGATCTCAACACTCATTAAAATCCAACGAGAAACTGGTCACTCAAATTCCATTGTTACATGTAAGGAAAGTGCAGCGACCTGATGTTCAATTGGCTAGCACTCTGCCGTTTGGTGCTTCAGGTTCGAATCCTGACGATGGCATGGATGTTTGTGAGTGGTTCGGAATTGACATTAGACTGTAGGTTCTGGTCTAAACTTAAAATCCCCGGTCTACCCATTAACCTAAAATGTGCACAAAATGACCGTGGAGCTACAAGCCAAATCAGGGAAAGTGAAATTTATATATTTTCACAAAAAAGTGGGTAAAAACAATTAAGTTTGAAAAAATGTTAGATGTTTTAATTATTCCACCATCCCATCCACCACGGCAAAGTCATACCAAATTGGATACGAAAAATCGGTGGAAATTTTTTTTGATACCATATCGGTTTCCACTTTTTCAAGTATCTTCAGTTCAAATTTGGACTCATTGTGACAACAAATTTGGACTCTTGTTTTTACAGTATTTTGAATGTGTAATCAGTATTTTACAGTACTTGAATGAATAATCATCCTGTATATATATATATATATATATATATATATACACACACATTATGCAGAATTGAACTAAAATTCTGATACAATTCTAAAATAAAAATTTATATCCGAGTGTCATATACAATTTTATTCTAGTCATTTAGAGCAGAAATACCATAAACAAATAATAGTATAAAAAAAATTCAGTAACTCTTTCTAAATTAATATATTTAAAACGTTTTTTATTAATATATTATAAAATCATTGAAAACCTATGGTTAAAATTTCATTCCATTCTGAAAATGATTCTGACAGTTATGATTGTTAATGTATGGTGGTGTAGCAAAAAATACAAAAATTCAAAGTAAAGTTTAAAATGCACGAATTTAATATTCTAACAGCTGATGTTCAAGCGGTTGTATTTCAACTTCTCGACTCTCTCTACGCCATAAAAAAAATAAACGATTTAAACTATATTCATATTTATGCTTTCAAATACCTTTTATTATGGTTGGCATCCATTTACGGTAACAACCGGAAGAAAGATATATATTTTTCAGCAATGTGATATTTTTGTTCTAAATGTATCAAAAATAAATGGATGAAAAGGCATCAAAATTCTTATCAATGCCCCCCCCCCCGAAAAAAAATCTGCTATCTAATCCTAATTTAGCATGGTAAATTGACGTTAGTTAAGCCCCTCCATCAAAAAACAACTTAAAAGCAATATCTGAACCAAAAAAAAAAAAAAAAAATGTAAAGCGTTACAGAAAAGCTATGGTATGAGTAGAAAATTATCGATTTTTTTTGTCTTTGATTTTGAGAAGGATATGAATCTGGGATTCCATTGCAACAAAACCATGCAAGGTAAGGGGAAAAACAAGTTTGAATAGAAAACAAAAAACTCGCCGTAATGTTTCAAATCCAGTTTTATAACGGATTTCAGATTGGATTTTTATCTCCACGTTTTTAGATACATTTATTTTTTCCTCTCTCTGCATACCACCTTCACATAGATTTCCAAAAAAAAAAAATTGTTCTATGTTCGAACACATTCAGAAGGAAAGAAAGTTCGAATTGAAAGCAAACATATCTAGTAACAATCATATTATTGACTGATTGAAAACGTTTTATATTCCTGGGACTTTCATGCCCCTGGGTCTACAATAGATTTCATTCTAAAGAAATTTTCAGGTTCTTTTCTGAGAAAAACCTTCCTTTTTTTGTTGTATTAAATCTTGTTTTAAATTTATCTTTTCTTCCATTTTCCCCATTTGTTCCAGAGGTGTGATGATTCGTGCATTAAAGGTCCTCCTGTTAGTTTACCATCAGCATAAGAAGGGAAAAAGAGATCCCAGGAGAAAAAAATAATGTATAATGTCACAAAAAGTATATTTTTATTTTGTTACGAACTTCTTTACGTACTACGTATTTTGTCAAGAAAGTTTGAAGAAAAATTTTAATTATATGATATGGAACGAATGTATATAAATAAAATATTAAAATAATTTTGCAATTATTTTTATGTATTTATAAGTAATATTAAAATAATTATGCAATTTGTTTCTGAATTTAAAAGTAATATTAAAATAATTTTGCAATTTTTTTTATGTATTTAGAAGTGATATTAAAAAAAATTATGCAATGTGTTTTGTGTATCAAAATGCTTTTTTAATTTTTTTAAATAACAATTATACTTACGTAAAAGAGTAATTATTTATCATGGAGGCATAATAAATGAGATGGTTACATAATGATTATATTTAATAATAAATAAGAAGTATAAATAAATACTAATTAATACGCCTAATTAATAGCTCTTATTTATTATATAAGATTCAGTTCCGAGTCCCGGCGGTGCCATGGATGTTTGTACTAGTTCGGAATCCACTTTAAATCGATCTAATAGAATCGTAGAGCGTTGTGGGTGTAGTTTGACTCGTGTCGGTAGCCTATCTGCAAGCTACACGTGGCCCTGTGGGCAGTGCTAAATGAGTAACAGCGGTGCAATCCTTGCTTATGACATGAAGACTAACTGTCTCGATATTGCCAGCTGCATTTGTGCTTTAATTTCTCAAAATTTTCAAATGTAAATATAAATCTCATTGTAAATTTTATTACAATTTTATACTATTTTAACCAGTAAACAATAATTATTTTACATTTGAAATGATTAAATGTGTCGGAAAAAAAATAAACAATGAAAAACGCTTCAAGAAGAGAATACCAGACCAGACTGTACATAGTCTTGTAGGGTCGATTCTAATCTACGGACCCGAGATGTCAGAAGATTTAGAATCAAATTTTTCAAGAAAATTAAAGGAATTTTTGCTTGGTTTAAAAGTGATGATCAAATAAAGATAACATAGAAAAAATAATCTTCCTGGAGTACATCTCATTTGCGTATATATATGTGAGTAAATACGCGAGACAACAAGACTCTTTTTAAAATGCAAATCAGCATCAAAACACTCCAGACATACAAAACACGTAAAAGAAGCCGCGTCCTTTAAAGAGGAATAAGTAGATCACGGAGACCACCACTTTCTATCGCTCTCTAAAAAAATAGTATCAAAAGAACTGAACACAATTCTGTTCATGAATCATATCCCAGAAGAGAAAGAAACGAGAGGCGCATTTTATTCATGACTTTTCGCTGATAGTGTTGCATGTATGACCGTGGGGGGACTGATGAGACGACTTCGGCATTTCGGTCCTAGAATTTAATGTCCTACAAATTTTCCTTAAACTGAATTTCGAATAGGCTGGAAACATAAATAAAATAAACACATAGGAGGAAAAAAAAATATGCAGAGATCACAAAAAATAGGTTTCTATTTTGTTACGAACTTGTTTACACACTACATATTTCGTCAAGAGGTTTGAAGAAAGAAATAATTTATTTGATCTGATCGAGTGCATATAAATACAATATTAAATATTTTGCAATTTTTTTATGTATTTAAAAGTAATATTAAAATAATTGTGCGATGTGTTTGGTGTATTAAGATGCTTTTGTATTTTTTTAAATAAATAACTGTATTTACGTAAAAGTGTAATTATTTATTATTTAAGCATAATAAATAAAATGTTTAAATAATAAATAAATTTAATAATAAATAAAATTAAATTAAAATGGTGAAATCTGCTCGGCAAATTTCAACTTATCATGTGTGAACATTCGAGAACGGATGAATAAACTTAGGAATAGGCCAATGTTTAATAATGGAGAGATATATGTATCAATTGATTGGAATACTATAACAATGGTGAAATTCAATAGCCACATGGATATAGCAATGTTGAACAGATCACGATCTTCATGAAGAATGAATTATTCAAGAATATATAAAAGTAAGATAAATGTAGTCGTAAATGAAGAATGAAGTATTCCAAATTCTACAAGAAACGTTGTCACATTCAATAGCTAAGAGAAAATATCAGAGTGAGAAAATTCTAAGCATAAATGAAGAATGAAGTATTCCAAATACAATAAGAATCACTATACAGCTCAATAAGCAATGGAAAATGCCGCAAGTGATAAATATGAAACTTCAAGAAGATGAAGGAATTGATCAACGTACTACGAGCAGTTATAGCCATAAAAAATACAAATGTTTAAAATCCCAAGCCAAAGCATGAAAAGTGATTCAAAACCATACTACCAAATACTTCAATCAAAACCCAAATTCTCCAGAAAATTCAAGAATAACGTTAAGGGGCCCAAAATACCATTTTCCGCCAAAATTTGTAATGGAGTTTTATTTGATTAGTCCTCATTTTCGGATAACATCACGGACCTCTAACCAGAACAACATCATGTTCACATCTAATAATGAGAAGAATAAATAAATAATCAATAATACGGCTAATTAATAGTTCTTATTTATTATATAAGTATAAGAATTTCACGGAGCAAAAGTCAGGCTTCTACCTACGGGTGCTCTATCACAACAGAAGCTGCTTCCTTCCCCTTCAATCATGAGTACGTACGGGCTCGTGGGCTTGGCCAGCCAAGTGGGATAAGAAACAACAAACAACAACAAAGTATAAGAATGAATGAAAGTTTTTTTTAAATATAAATAAGGTAAAGTACAGTTTTGTTGAACATCAGTAGTTCCGCTTATGTTTGCCACGAACTATCCATCGACGGATATGAGGGAAGAACATTGTCTTTTGAGAATAATCCTGAAGTCCACCCACACAGACGAGAGCACGATTCGAGTCGAATCACCCTGCCCCCTTTCCAGACTGTCTCGCACTGATAGTCTCCGTTTGATAGCAAGAAACAAGCAACGCTATCACCCGCTGTGAGTGACAGCGGGTCGTAAATAGGGTCCCCCTGATGGGCCAATTTCGGCGGAGCGAGCTTCAAAGACATGATTTTCTTACGGAAACATAAGTACCTGTTTTGGAGTACCTATAATGTAAATATTCCCCGAAAACCTCCACATAATCATCAATATAGTTAAATTGACATTATTGAAATGACATCGTGAATTTAGATATTTTTTTTTTCCAATGCAGCTGTCAAACAGACATGGACGTCTTGGAGGCCTTCAGGCAAGCGCTGCACAGACGCTACTCACTTTGTATTACCCAGGGGGCGCGTGTAACTTGAGGATAAGCTACGGACGCGGAGTAACAATGCCCCCGCAACGCTCTACGATGATATTAGACCGGGACCTACGGTTTAAAGTGGATTCCGAACCACTACACACATCCATGGCACCGCTGGGACTCGAACCCGAAACCTGTGGTACCGAGCGCCAGAGTGCTAGCCACTCGGCCATTCAGGCCCTGAATTTAGATATAAAAAAAGAAAACTCATGCTATTAAGTTATAAAATAATAATAAGGAAGAAGTAAGCTTAGTTAAGTTACTCACATACAATTAGGAGTCCGTAACACGTTTCCCCGCGGGCGGTCAGAAAAATAAAAATAAATTACATTTAGAATTTAAAGTAAATACATTAGAAATGAAAACATTAAAAACATCTGTCAAACCTGTTTTTAATGGATTGGATAAACCGTTCTTCCATTATACCAGGTGTGGGCAACCCAAATGATGTTGCGGGCCACTTTGGAAATGCATCCAAACTCCGCGGGTAGCATATAAAATTATCTATCCTCATATTAGATTTAGAACCACTATGGACATTTTTCGGAGTGAAAAATTGAAACATATTGAGTTATTATTATTGGGTTTACATTTATTCTTACAGGTAAACATACATAATATCATAACAACGATACTAAACGCACATTGTAAAGAAATATAGAACACTCAAAATGATATATAAAACATATTTAAATATAAACGAAATCATTAAAAAATAATTATTTTACGAGTGCAATATGTGTTTCTCCAGGCTTTCACTTAGCTTTTGCAACTCGATCTCAATTTGGGTATTTGTACAACGTAATTCATGTTACAGGTTAGCGTCCTTTATGTTTGAGCGTGTAAGTTGTTGGGTCAATTCAATTAAGAGTCTGGTATGCTCTGCTTCTACAATCAATTGTGCATATCTAGGGACGGTTAAGAACAACAAAATATTGCAGATTATATAGAATAAATGAATATTCCAGAAATGATTGTTTTTCTTTAATAGGAAAATCTATAAAAACAGAAATGCATACATATAATGTAAATTTACATAGAATTAACACTATGTAAAAAAACAAAAAATTTGATTTTTTTTTTTAAGAGTTAAAGATTTTAGGTATATAAAGAAGTTTATTATTTCCTGTATTGTTAAGTAACCATAGCCTTGTATTGATGAACTTTAATAAATAAAAAAATGCTTCTATTTGAAAAATATTAAATTATTATTTTAAAAAAGAGTGCAAATAAAAATAAAATATTTTAATGAAAATTAAAGTAATTAAGAGGAAAAAAGATCAATAGCTTTTTTATCAACTTTTGTTCTTAAAGTATTTCTTTAAAAAATGTGCATAAATTCGGCTGCTGTGTTATTAGAAACGCATCAACTTCTCACCACACATCGTTTTCAAAATGAAGCAAGCACCGCAATTCTTCATTATGGGATAAAGATTCTTTTATTACACGATAGCTATATTATCGGAAAAAATATCAGTTCATTCCACAGCACATTAAAACATTAACAAAAGAAATTACGAAACAATAATAAAACAATAACGAGAAATCAATTTCATCAGTGAATCAGGGTTCGCCTACATAAATGATAAAAATATTGATTATTAATAACTACATGAAATTAGGTAATTTTGTACCTAAAGCCATGAAAGTGTTATAGTACAAAAAATTATTTTTAACTTCTTCTAAAAACGGAGAGAGGGAGTTGTGCGCAATAGTGCTTTCAGAAAAGGTTGAACAAATGATACCTAACTGAAATCTCACCAAAAGAAATTTTATTATTCTGCACATATACACATTTTGGAACGAAATATTTTTTTGTTCTAATGCTAACACTTAGACAGTTGTCTTTTTTGAAGTAAGAAAGGGCTGCACCGACGTTACTCACTTCGCACTACCCAGGGGTGCTTGTAGCTTGAAGATAAGCTACGGACTCGGAGTAACAATACACCCGCAACGCTTTACGATTCCGAATCACTACAAACATCCATGGCACTACCGGGACTGGACCCCGAAACCTGTGGTAGCGAGCCCCAGAGCGCTAGCCACTCGGCCATCAGGCTTATATTTATTGAACGTAGAAAAGAAAAATAGAAAATTCAAGAAACTAAGTTCTTTAAAATTTTAAAAGTAAATAAATAATGTAATAAAAATAATCAAATAATGTTTTACTACATCCAATATAGTTCAAAATCCTACTAAACAAGGGTGTTGTTCTAGTGCAGTTGGCAATGCAGAGGCAGTTAGTCCTTACGCCATAAGCAAGGGCTGCATAGCTGTTACTCATTTAACGCTACTCAGAGGGCGCGTGTAGCTTGAAGATGTTCTACGGACACGATTATTAGATATTAATATTATTAGACTATTATCTTCGATTTAAAGTGGATTCCGAATAACGACAAACATCCCTGTCACAACCAGGACTCAAACCCGGAACCTGTAATACCGAGCGCTAGCCACTCGGCCATCAGGACCCTTGGAACGAAATGTACGTGTAGAAGTAACGCGTGTAAGCACTAGCGCGCAAGCCAACAGGTAAATGAGAAAGATAGGTAAAGTCCAACGAAACACACTTTAATGATTAAGTATATTAGAATAGGTTTTCAGAAGAGAGAATACTATCAGTACTGCATTTGTTAACAAACTTAATTATTTGTAAACAAGCTGATTTGTAAATGTGTTAACAGGCTCATAGCTGTTTATAAATATAAATAATCCTTTCAAAAACTATTGCATATATCGCAAACCTATTATAGTGATAGTGATAACTTAATTTGTTAACAAGCTTAATAATTTGTCAAAAAGCTCATTTGTAAATTAACAAACTTAATTATTTGTTAAAAAGCTGGTTTGTAAATTTTTTAACAAACTCGTAGCTGTTTATGAATATAAATAACCCTTCAAAAACTATTGCGTATAACACAAAATTTTTATAGTGACAGTGATCACTAGGATGAATTTCCAATACATTTGGTTTTTCAAAATATATTGTATTAAAACATAGGTAATGCCATAGTTTCCTCAAATGAATTAAAAATCATATAAATGTGTTCAAAGCGTTGAGACAACGCACTTCTTGATTTCAGCCTTGGGAATCATTTGCTGTCATATTAACAAATCGAGTTGTATTTAACGCATGCAGAGAGGACCAGCGACACCTAATCTGATATTTACGCAGAAAACGAGATTTGGCACATTTCGGCACTTTGTCGCACGAATGTAAATTTCATTTAGACACTATCGTACTTGGGGACCATTTGGCGCATTCAACGCCCTCGCAGTTCGCCAAACACGGATGTCGGTTGACGAAGTGATGCATTTCCGGGATCAAATAACGAGTTCGCGGATAAGCAGATGGAGATTTGCAGTTTACAGAACACAATGGCTTCGGCAGATTAACATCATGCCGTGTAAACGCGATTCAGTAGGCGACAACTGCATTCATTGTGCCCGCAGATTTAAATGAAATCACAATGACACAGAATCAATAACTTATTTTATTTTTGAGTCTGCATTTTTGATTGTTTGCCATCCTCTAGCCTCAAATTGACATAATAAGAAATTTATATCATAAGGTTTTGCTACAGAAATGAAGCAAATTAAAGATCTTGTAATTGAATTTAATATTGTTATTTTATGTATTGCCTGCAGTTAAAAGATAGCAGTAAAGAATTTAAAATGCAGAAATATTTTTATATTATATTGTTCGATACGAATGGCAAATAAATGGAAAAGAATATTGATTTTACCTTTGCTTTTAAAAGATAGCTATTGAACAAAACATTAAATATTTTAAATGAATTCCTATTATTTTTTTTAATTTATCCCTATCTGAGAATTCTATCCATAAAATATAAATTTTGGCATAAAATTTAAATATTTAAATTTGGTTAAATCTTTTAAAACACGCCAATCAGAAAATATCAAATAAAATGACTTTTCACATAGCATCCCTCATACTCATGAGTTTGTTATACAATTACTAAGCAATGAATAAGCTCAGTAAAAAAAAAGAAACTTAAATGTCCCACTTTAAAAATGCTTTTAAAAAAAGATCCACTTGTCCCAATGAGTTCAAAATTGAACTGAAGACACTTGAAGAAGGGGGAAAGGGTACGGCGTCAAAAAACGTTCCACCGATTGTTCCCTTCCAATGTGGTATGACCTTGCCGGGATGAATGAGCTTTCTACTAACAACTGTCAGAACTGTTGAATGACTTCGAAGTCATTTTGCCGTCAAAAAGCCGAAACAATCAAGCACGTTGAACAGTACAGTTGGTTTAATGCGCAACTCATGCCAAATGAGTTGTCATTTCGATTCAAAAGATCACTGGCAGCCGAATTCACTCTCTTTTTGCCGCTTACAGCGCCGTCTATTAATACACTTTGGAACTTTTTTTGATGCCGTACCGTTTTCCCTTTTTTCAAGTATCTTCAGTTCAAATTTGAACTCATTGTGACAAGTGGTCGTTTTTTACAGCATTTTGACAGTGGGACTTTCATTATAATCACCTGTATATAATATTTGAAATTTACAAATATTCTTTATTTTATAAACAGCAAAAAATGAAATTTTATATAAAAATAAACCATCATTCAAGACTTCCAAAATAAAAATCATTTAATGCCAAATTTTATTAATTTAAAACGCGTAAGAAATATAAATTTGCAAATTTATTTATTTTTTTGTTGACCAATATGACAATTTTAGATGAAATTTCATCAATAAAAATATTTCATTTCTCTCTCTCTTCGTTTTCAGACACAGAAAAGCTTTCAAAATACTCTCCCAGTAGAATATTTCCGATTTTCAATCCGTTCGGTTTTATATTTTCTCTTTCAAGAGGGGAAAGAAATCTTTCAAGAATAGAAAATGTAAATATATTTCAAAAATTTCAAGCGTACCTATCAATCTCCCTACGAAATCCGTTTTCAAGGAAAGGGAGCAAAAAGATTTTACATCAGAAGAATTTCACTGCTGTGAAAAATATGTAAATATTTGCTATATAATACAGAAAAAAATATTGTGTACATAAAAGAGAGAAGTATATATTCATGTATTTAATAATATACGTATATAACAATAGATATGTATTGTTATTATTATTATTATTTATAGCATTGGACTGTATTATTCATGATAATTCTCAAATTCTGTTCATATTGTATTACATTATCCATATTCCAGTTGAATCTAAAACTCACAAAAAATATCTCATATTCCGATAAAAATCAGAATGCATTTCTCCTATGAGATAAAAAAAAAAAACTTGGGAGTTTTCCAACGCAAATATTTAATCACATTGTACTGTATTTGTTTTATAAAAAAAGATGCTTTCTGCTCAGTACAGTATAATTATTCATTTATTGACAAATTTAACAGACAAATTGTTTATTCTAAATCTTAAAAAATAAAATAACAAGTAAAATTAATTTCTTTAATACAAAAATATAAAAATTAAATTACATGAGATGTATTTGTAAATAAATGAATATCAACCAAATTTTTTAATATTTTCAATTCTTTCTTTACATTATATTAAATTAATAATTTAAATAATATTTTATTTTTTTGTCTTTCAATAGAATTTAAATATTATGTCACATTTAAATAAATATTTAAATTATATTCAATAATTAATTTTACAAAAGATCCTATGAAGTCCTTTTGACTTTATACGGAATATAAGAGTACGCATATGTTACGTCTTTTAATTAATTTTATTTATATGTTTATTCTTGTTTTGTTGTAAGTCGTTCAACACTCTATTGAATAATTCCTTCGTTAAATAATGGGGGAGGAGGGAAGGGACTTCTGTTTCGAGAAAAAAAAAATATGACTATATCATAAAAAAATATAAAATATTGCAAATTAAATGTTTATAATAATTTTTTTTAAATTTGCACTGTGTTGTGTCACGATTGAAAATAATATTTACCTATTAAATAATATATTTATGTTCATTAAAATACAAAAAAATTCCATCATTTAATAAGAATCATATTATTCGAAATATGACTATATTATTAACGTGTAAAAAAACCCGCCGTCGTTTAAAAACACATCTAAATGCGCATTTCTTAATTTTTAAATTGGATAAATTATTGAAGGATATAAAAAAATAATTTTTTTAAGAATTACGAATTTCTCAAAATGAACAAAAATATTCGCACTTCAATATTCCTCCTCATTTACTCGGGAAATTGTCTACAAACGTAATACGCACTAATTTCAGAATTTTTAAGCTGGATTCCTACCGGATACTGAAATCTCCCGTTTTTGTAGGTCAGCAAATCAGTAGATATGTTGTTCTAATGCAGCTGGCAATACAGAGACAGTTCATCTTTTTGCCGTTAGCAAGGGCTGCACAGCTGTGACTCATCCAGCACTTCACAGGGCCACATGTAGCTTGCAGATATGCTACAGACACGAGTAATACTACCCCCACAACGCTTTAAGATCCGATTAGACCGAGATCTATGGTTTAAAGTAACCACTGCAAATATCCTTGGCACCGCCGGGACTCAAACACGAAAATCTGTGGTACCGAGAGCCAGAGCGTTAGCCACTCGGTCATCAGGTCCCCACTTAAAGATATATAACACTTGAATTTTACAAATACTCTTTATTTTACAAATATCACATGTTATACAAAAATAAACATTTTTTCAAGACTTCCAAAATAAAATTCATTCAATGGCAAATTTTATTAATTTAAGGCGCGTGCGAAACATAAATTTTGTAAATTTAATTTTTTTGTTGTTCATTGTGGCAATTTTAGAAAAATGTCATCAAAAAAATATTTCATTTCTCTCTCTCTCTCTTCGTTTTCAGACATAGAAAAGCTTTCAAAAATACTCCCCCAAAAGAATATTTCCGATTTTCAATTCATTCGGTTTTATATTTTCCCTTTTCAAGAGGGGAAGAAACCTTTCAAAAATAAGAAATGTAAATATATTTCAAAAATTTCAGGCGTACCTATCAATCTCCCTACGAAATCCGTTTTCAAGGAAATGGAGCAAAAAGATTTTACATGAGAAGAAATTCATTGCTGTGAAAAATATGTAAATATTTCATTTATAATGGAGTAAAAAATATTTTAGTGTACAGAGAAATATATATTCATGTATTTAGTAATATAAATATATACAATTTTTATAACAACAGTTATATTTTGTTATGATTATCATTATTTTTCGCATTAGACAGTATTACTCATGATAATTCCAAATTCTACATCTAAACTCTATTCATATTTGTTCTTCATTACTTTATTTTTTTTTTTTTTTAAAAAAAAAATCACCCAAAAAAAAAAAAAAAAAAAAAAGAATAACTGTCTAGAAACTGTCAAATTCTGGTGAAATCAGAATGCATTTCCTGCACTATGAGAGAAAAAAAAACATGGGAGTTTTCCAAATATTTAATCACATTCGATTGTATTTGGTTTATAAAAAAATGTTTTCTGCTCAGTACAGTATAGTTATTCTTATATCGAAAAGTTTAACAGACAAATTGTTTATTCTGAATCTTAAAAAATAGAATAATAAGTAAAATTCAACTTTTTTTTTTATAAAATTGAAATAAATGAGATGCATTTGCAAATATATGAATATCATTCATAATTTCTAATATTTTCAATTCTTTCTTTACATTATATGTATATTAATAATTTAAATAATATTATATTTTGTTTTTGTTTTTTTTCTTTCTGTAGGTTTTAATTATTATTTCGCATTTAAATAAATATTTAAATTATATCCAATAATAATTTTTCAGAAGAGCATATGAAATCCGTTTGAGATTACGCGGTGTATCAGAGTTCACGTATTTTATTTTCTTTAATTAGTTTTTATTTTTCAATTATATGTTTATTCTTGTTTTGCTGTAAGTGGAAATGCTCTGTTGAATGAATTGCTACGTTGAAGGACTTTTGTTTTGAGAATAAAAACAATCATGACTATGTCACTAAAAAATAAAATATAAAATATTGCAGAATTAAATGTATATTATAACTTGTTTTAAATTTGCACTGTATTTTGTCACTTATGATTGAATATATTTAGCATTTACTAAAAACAAAAAAATTCCATAATTTAATAATAATCATATTATGGCAAATATGACTATATTATTGACGGGTAAAAACCCGTCGTTTTTTAAAAATAATTCTATAAAAATATTCACTTATTAATTTTAAAATTGGATAAATTATTGAATGATAAGAAAAAAGAAATTTTTTCAAGAATAACGAATTTCTCAGAATGAACAAATATATTCGCACAGCAATATTCCTCTTCATTTTATCGAAGAAAGTGTTTACAGACTTCATTCGCACTAATTTCAAAATTGTTAAGTTGGATTCCTACCAGATACTGAAATCGTCCAGGCCGACAGATGACCGAGTGGTTAGCAGTCTGGCGCTCGGAACCACAGGTTTCGGATTCGAGTCCCGGAGGTGCCATGTATGTTTGTAATGTTTCGGAATCCCCGTTAAACCGTAGGTCCCGGTCTAACATGATCTTAGAGCATTGCGAAGGTAGTGTTACTCCTCGTCCGTAACTTATCTTCAAGTTACATGCACCCCATGCGTATTTTTAAATGAGTAACATTGGTGCAGGCTTCTTATAACATAAAAGACAACTATCTAAGTATTTGCCAGCTGCATTATAAAAATACTGAAATCGCCCATTGCTGAACATCAGCTAATCAGAAGATATATCTCCTGCCCACTCAAGTTAATGATTGGCTGACGTTCTGCGACGTGCGATCTTAGTATCTGGTGTAAACCCAGCTTTAGAAATGTAGAACAGGGATATACCAAAGAAAGTAACCTCATACTCTATGTGCTGGCTGTATATACATTTTCTAGGTTTCTCTTGCTTGCCAAACATCTGATGAAGATGATGTCAGTTATGCCTCTATTCTTTCAAGTAACGACTCATCTTAGATCAGACGTCTGCATTAAAATAAGTATTCTTCGTCAGTTATACTATTACTGATAACAACAGTGTTTCAGTGCCTAAACTATAATCTGATGGAATATTAAATAAGGCTCTTCATTTCTCGCTATAAATGATACTCTTATCGTGAAGAAAAGTAATCAGCTAAGGTAGTTAATTAACAGATTTAGTTTTATGGTGAAAGAGTTCATCTACGCAATAAATTTTCATTCTGGATTTTTAAGTGATGTTATTAAAATATTATTTGTTGAATGGTGTGTTTGATTTTCCTAACAGTTCAGTGAGTTAAAATTTAAAAACTGTGTTTTGAAATGTGTCTTTTGTAACGAGTTGCATTGAAGAGAGAGAGAGAGTTAGTGCAGGATTGGTCAACTCAAATGATCTTGCGGGCCACTTTGGAAATGCTTGCTAACTCCGTGGGCCGCCTATAAAATTATATATTCCCCTGTTAAATTTACACCCACTACAGACATTTGTAAATAAATATTCATATTACAACTACGAATAAACAACAAGACAGTTTTCTAAATGTTTCAATACGAACCAGATAAAAGAGATACTTCATATTGCCATACAGCATGACACACTGCTTTTATTTTTCAGAAATAAATAAAACTATTCTTAGGCTATCTATGTAAGTTCTGCACATATTTTTGCTTGTTTTATTAATGCAAACACTAATAATTTTTTTGTATTTTTTTTTGGACATCACTGAAAAACTTCGCAAGCATTCAGTTGAAAAGCAGCATTTATCCTTTAAGCTATGTTCCAAACCATTGTTGGATAGGGAAAAAAATCCTTCGACAATTTTCTTTCAAATCAAAACCTTCTGAAAAATAAAACAATCAAAGTTTTATTATTTTGAGCCTTCCACATTTCTAGGTTGACTGTCTTTATATCTTTGGAATTGCAAAGCGACAGGAGCAAAATGAGAAAGAAAGTATTTTAAACTTTTACAGACTTTTTATGCATTTTTGTTTCTTTTTGAAATTTCTGTTTTATGCATTTTTGCAGCTCACAAATTTAAATGCACGCACAAGTGTTCAAAAGAGAACGTCTTAAGAATTGAACTGTTAACAATCTTGAAAAAAAAGATATAAAAACTGCATAGAGTGAAAGAATCTTTATTCCTCAGAGTAAAAAAATTGACAGAATTTCAAGAAAAGTGTTTTGAGTTTATCATAAATGCATACATGGTCTGTCTACGTAATATATTTTAAAATGTATACATCTATACAGAAAGAAAAGTCGCTATTCATTTTCAAATTGCACTTAAATTTATTTTTACTTCTTTCTAAAAATAATATTATAAATATTTTTTAAACGTTTATATAAATGGTTAATCCAAGTTAATTTATATTTTTTTCTATTATTTAATACACTAGGTATTTTGTTTGTATCTATAGTACTTTTTTTAAAAAAAATTGTAATAAAAAGATTTTTGCAACTTTTTAATATCAAAATTTTCCCAGTTTTTTCCGGCCCGTGAGATGTATCACACTTTTACAAAATATATTTTATAATGGCCAAAGTAGTGAAAAAGAATGTATTAAAAAATACATTATGTGTGCAGCCATACATTCAAAAATGAACTGTCGAAATGATGAGAGAAAAATTAACTTTGATTTTAAAATAATATTCTCGCGAATATAGGACAGATAGTGCCTGTTTTATTTAGGAGTTTACAGTTATATTATATTATATTCTGCGAAATCATGATGAGTGGGGAAACAAATATCGCACTAGTAAAATAAATATTTTTTTAATAATTTCATTCTTTTCATTTATTTTTTATATTTCATTTTTAGTGTTGTATATTTCTTTACAGTGTGCGTTTAGTATCATTATTATTATATTACCTATGTTTATACGTAAGAATAGCAGTGAACACTAAAATAATAACTCATTGTGTTTTGATTTTTTACACCATAAAAAGTGTCTATATCATGTCTAGTGTATCTAATAGGGGGATATATAATTTTAGATGCGTCCCGCAATATAGTTTGGGTTGATCACCCCTGGTCTATAATGCAAGAAAACTCACTTATGAAACACCTGAAATTCTTTTCAACATCCAATGAAAAAAGATTTCGGAAGAGGTAAGTAACTTTCCGTCATCGATTTGAGTGAAATTTATACTTCAAATAATTCATGATTAAGTTGCTGGCCGGACACATTATTAGACGCAATTGTCATTTATTCTTGATAAAATCGTCTGAAAGGTACCTTAAGTAAAATGAAGAAGTGTTATTAAAGTTTTATACATTTTAAGGGCATTTAAGCTGTCAAAAGATGGCCCTAGCAAGCGGCCACGAGCCGATGTGGTTAATAACAGGTGAGGCTTCTTCTACCATTTTATTATTAATAGTAGTAGTATTACTGGGGCCTGATGGTCGAGTGACTTGCGCCCTGAGACGCAGGTTTCGGGTTCGAGTCTCGGCAGTGCTATAGATGTTTGTAGCTGTTCGGAATCCACTATAAACCATAGGTCCCGGTCTGTTGCGATGGTAGAGTGTTGGGCGTAAGACTGACAACCATACCCCTTAAAAAAAATCTCCTGTCTCGAAATCTGACTGTAGACAGAGAGCCTTGGCTCGCCATGGGGCTTGATTTAGTTTGGTTTGTTGCTCTACGGCCATCTTGTGCACACGAGGGATAAACAGACCGGGACATACTGTTTAAAGTGCATTTCGAACCACTAACGCAATATACATGCCACCGACATGATTCGAACCTAATATGCCTGTGATACCAAAGGCCAGAGCCATAACCACTTGGCCACTAAGCCGCTTCATCATGGGGCTGTTGCTCCACTGATGATGATGATGAGTATCATTATTGCTTAATATATTATAATTATTACAGAACTTAGCGTAAATTTTTAAATGTTTTCTACTATAAACATATTTTTATGTAATATATTCTTGTCTTTACTTATATATTTTTTAATCTAAATATCCTTGTTTTTTTTTTTTTTGTTATTTTTTCTCTCATATACTTATTCTATTTTTTTTTTCTTATTTTTTTTCTTCATATTTTTCTTTTTTTTTCTCAGTTTCTTGGTGAAATATTCTTGATTGTATCAGTCAGAATGAAATATTCAATTGAAACAGAAAAATGTATTTGGGAAAGGTGCGGAATATTCTGGATCAACAGAAAGCGCATTTTGGAATTCAGCAGAACTGGCAAATAAAAGCCACAAGAAAGCAAACACAAACAAAACAAGTAGAGGAACATTAAAGTGAAGAATGAGAAAGCTGATGAGCCTCTATTTTCAGTGAAAACAAAGGAAAGCAATTTTAATAAATGTGAACGAAATTCATTTTCTAGACGATGCACTCACAAATCTTTTTAATGTAAGCACTCGGCATTTCAGATGAGTTGTAGATAGAGCGTATCTTCATATTTGTTCTCCTGTTCTTACTGGAGCTTTTTGGATGTAGGGAAAAACGCCTTAGCGCAGTTTATTGGCTTTTATGCGAAAAGTCATGTGTGTGAAATTTTAACATCCTACAACATAATCTACAGTCACCAATTTGCAGCAGAAATTTCTATGCGAATTTTTCAAGTTGCTCTTCGCTTGATTTCTGCGTTAAAGGAATCCAGAACATAATACGTAGAGCAGGGATGGCCAATCCAAATTACCTTGCTGGCAACTTTGGAAATACATCCAAACTCCGCGGGTAGCATATAAAATTATATACCCCCATATCAGATTTAGACCCACAATAACCATTTTTTGGAGTGAAAAATTGAAGCTGTTGTTATTAATGTTGAAAGCTGTTAAAAATGAAGCTGTTAAAAATTGAATGTTATTTTTCGTGTTTACTATTATTCTTACATGTAAACATGGATAATCTAATAATAATCATACTAAACGCACATAGTAAAGAAATATATAATACTAAAAATGAAGTATAAAATATATATAAATGTACACGAAATAAAATAAATGAAATCATTAAAAAATATTAATTTTTATTTTTATTTTATTTTATTTTTGTGTTTGGTAAAATTCGTCGTTTTATTTATAAAACTTTTCACATAATTTAATTTTTTCTTAGAACATCAAAAAAAAAAAGAACTTTAATATTGATTTTGTCTTTTGATGTTAAAAATTGGCAAAAGTTTTTTAATCACAATTTTTTTTTTTCGAAAAAAGGACTATACATATAAAACAATACATGGAGTATTAAATAATAGAAAAATATAGGATAACTTAAATTAACTATTTATTTAAATATTTACAAAAACTTTTATGATATTTTTTAGAAAGTATATTTAAGTGAAATTTGAAAATTAATAGTTTACTTTATTTTCTGTATATATTTTATGCTTTTAAAAATAAATTACGCAGTCAGAACATGCACATATTTATGATCAGAAACTCAAAACGCTTTTCTTGAAATTCTGTCAATTACTTTTTTTACTCTGAGGAATAAAGTGTCTTTCACTCTATGCATTTTTTACAGCTGAGTTTTTTTTTTTTTTTTTTTTTTTGCACACAATTTTCAAGATTGTTAACAGTTCAATTCTTAAGAAGTTCTCTACTGAACATTTGTCCGTACATTCAAATTTCTTAGATACAGAAATGCATAAAACAGAAATTTCAAAAAGAAAAAAAATGCATAAAAAGTCTGTAAAAGTTTAAAATACTTTCTTCCCTATTTTGCTTCTGTCGCTTTGAAATTCCAAAGATGACAGTCAACCTCGAAATATGGAGGGTTTCAAAATAATAAAACTTTGACTGTTTTATTTTCAGAAGGTTTTGATTTAGAAGAAAATTTCTAAGTATTTTTTTCCCTGCCCAACATAGCTTAAGGATAAATTCTGCTTTTCAACTGAATACTTACAAAATCTTTCATAGAAGAAAAGACAAAATTGAAAAAAAATTATTAATAAAAGAAGCAAAAATATGTGCATAACTTTCATAGATGGCTTAAGAATAATTTTATTTAATAGTTGTTTTATTTATTTATTTATTTCTAAAAAGTAAAAAAAAATCTCTTAAAAAATAATATTAAATATCCCGTTTAGATATATATTTTTAAGGTTTCGGGTTCGTGTCCCGATGGTGCCATGGAAGTTTTTAGTGGTTCTGAATCACTTTAAACCGTAGGTCCCAGTTTATCTTAAATCTATATGTGCCCCCTGGGTACTGCTCAGTGAGTAACATGCTGCTGAGTAAATAACATGAGTAACAGCCCTTGCTGATAGTATAAAGATTAACTGTACGTGCATTGAGAGCTGCATTAGAAAAACAATAATTTTAAGATTACATTTATTTAATACTTTTGTAGTTTAGAAATAATATTCATTTTTTATGTCATTTGTTAACGATGAGATGAAACAAATTATAAATTCTCATAGAAACCTAATGTCTTGCATTCGCTGTTTTTGATCTGAATTTTTCTAAGCCCATTTTTCAATAACTTCTTGTATTGACGAAATATCACTAACAATTCTTTTCATGGAGAACTTATATAAGTAGTACACAAAAATATAAATATCAGGGTTATATAAGAAATATACATAATACAAGAATTTACCTGGTGAATTCTTAAAAAGAAAAATAGTTAACCCTTTTTAAGGATGCTGATTTTAAAAGCACACCGCTTACGTGTATTATTTTTAAGTGATGAATTTTCTCATGAACATCAGCAGGCCTCATGTTCCATTTACATGTGATGCGATCAATTCAGTGATGCATCGTGAGAGGAGAACGTCGCCTTCGATGATTTACAGAGATAAATGTCTAGTACGTGCTTCTCGTGTACTAGGAAAAAAAATTGGAAAATATTCCTTTGGGAAATTTGAATATTTATGGGAGACGTTATGCACGCTCTGTTGCAAATTCCATTGAGTCTCCTTTTTTTCTGCAAAATGTATAAGTTATGGATGCTTTATCTGAATTCTTCCACGGATTGGAGGTGCACGTTACCACCGGACCACGATCAGTGGTCCATTTATATATTTGATTACAAGAATACCAAGGGAGAATACAGATGCAGGAATATTAATACAAATACAGATTATTCGCAGATACAGATCAATCAAATTTCAGGACTACAATTAGAAGATCCTAGGTCCACTATCTAGGATCCCGCAGGTTACCACTTGGGTCGCTGATGTATTTGGTCATAATGAAACCAAGAGAGGTTGTATAGATAAGTATGAACTGTAATAACTGTATAAATGATGACCCAGGAACATCAGTGGTCTAAATATCAGAGCCTTATTATAACAATGAATTTGAAACAGATACTCCTCATTCATTAACTTCTCACGTTACCACTGGGCCATTAGTCAGGCTAATACTACTTAGTGATTGCTGAATAATATATAAGTTGCTTAATAACACCAGGGCCTAATAACATTAATGATCTAATAACATCAGTGAAATTTCACATGAATTTTTTCACTAACTAGCTACTCACATTATACCTGGGGCACTATTCGAGTCACTGGTGCACTTGATTGCAGTGAAACTAAAGGAGTTTATCGAGGCAAGTGTTATCTGGAAATATGATCGGAATAATAACATCAGGACCTAGTAACATTATTGCTTAATATTATCGATGGATTTGAAACTGAATCCCATTCATAATACACTAGTTGCATACGTTTCCTCTACATCATAAGTAGAATAATTGAATAATTTGATTGCAGGAAAACATTGGAGGTTTCATAGTCAGGTATAGCCTAGTAGCACCAGTGGATTTGAATCTGATCCCTTTCATGCACTAACAGTGCACGTAACTCACAGAGTACACATTGGGCTACTGATGTATTTGATCACAGGAAAACCAGTGTAGGTTTAATGTAATAACATTAGGATTATTAACGTCAGTGGATTTGAATCCGAGTTCTTTCACGTACCAGTGGCGAATTGGACCACTGACCACAGACATCTAGGCCGCGAAATGGACCACTGACGTATTTGTTCGCGAGAAAAGCCAAAAAAGCACAGACTCAGATATAACCTAGTAATATTTAAGATTAATTGAAAAATCCAAAAAAATAAAAATAAATAAATAAAAATAAACAAAAGTACATTAATAATTTTTAATTTAATATCACTTTTTTGAAGGATAAACAGATGTGAATTCTTCTTTAATGTACGGCATTAATTTAGAACATCCTAGATGGTTTTTATACTTCAGCTGTTTTGCAGTAAATTGATGTAGAACTCGTATTTCAGCCGACATAATTTTTTTAAAAAATCCTTATACATTCTTGTCATCATTTCTTCTTGATCACCGTTAAACTGAAACTGTACCTTATTTCTATTATACAGGGTACAGGGAGCTTCAACGGTCATGGGACAATCTTTGAGGGGTAGCACAGTTTACTAGAACATACATTTTTTCTATGGGAATGCTTTGTCAGAAGTGATGTGTTGAGACACGAACACACTTTCAAAGAAATTTCTTGCAACAGCCAGACACAAAGAACCAATTCATACGCGTCACGTGACCAATTTCAAGTCCTCTGACTGGCAACTCTGAAGCGTACTGTCTTTTATTCTTATTCTGTGTTTGCAGCTGTGTTTTCATTTACGAGAATGTAGTTGAATCAATTGAGCAGCTTGACTATCCATTGTGGCTGCAAACGTGGATGAAATGCCTGCATCTTCAGACCTGTTCGCCAATAACTGCTTCGATCCTACCGAGCATGTATTACTGTTGGTAGTCGCCATTTTGAGTATTTATTGTGTATAATGAGTGAAAGAAGCGCTTTGTTATGATGTTCTAAATCAGGGGTCTCCAAACTACGGCCCGCGGGCCAAATCCGGCCCACCAGTGTCATCAATCCGGCCTGTGACGGCGAATAGCTTATTGTTTTTTTTTTTATTTTGTCTTTTTTAACACCTAAGGACAAACTTGGTTTTATTTATTTGTCAGGTAAAGCTTAATGACAAGCACAATACTCAGAAAATGTAACTTAAGCATAACAATTAACAAATAATTGAAATGAATCCCACTAACATTATAAACTAGTGAACATCCCGCGGTTACCCTCGGTAGTTATGTTGAGATAAAGAGTATGTATATCGATGTTTGGAATGTATATATCCTGCATCGAACATAAACCTGCTCGCTCAGAGTATGTACTCGGCAACTAGTCTAGAAATTATACATAATGGCAGAAAAATTAAAATGGTTTTGGCCATTGGTACTTACTGGAGTAAGCCATATGGCCCGAAGGCTGAAAAGTTTGGAGACCCCTGTTCTAAATAAACAATCTTTTTTTGCTTTTTGTGTCCGCGCCTCAGTTCCGACCCTACATTCTTATAAACGAAAATGTATATCTTAGTAAGCCCCTCCAAAAATTTGTTCCATGACCTTGAAACACTCTGTACTCTTTATAATAGAAATAAGGTACGTTTTCAGCTTATTGTCTAGGAATGTTTTGCCTGAAGTGACGCGTTGACACACTTTCAAACGAATTTTTATCAACAGACAGGCACGATGCTCCATCTGATATAGTACGTCATGTAACGAGTTTCAAGTCCTCCGGAGCGATGCGCGTTCTATTCTATTATTACCATGTGTTCACAACCGTGTTTCCATTTACGAGATTCCAGGTGACACAATTGGGAATTTCGTTTCTCCACTATTCATTGCGCGGCTGCGAAATGCCCGATATCTTTGGAACTGTCTGCCAAACACACTTTCGATGTTACCAAGCATGTGTTATTGTGAATGGCCACATTTTTTGTAAGAATTTGTGCTAGTTGTACTTTGTTGTTTGAATCAAAGAAGCATTTTGCAATGATGTTGTAAGCAATATTTTTCTTTTAGTGTCTCATTTCTTGTGTTCTTGCCCCAACGCATAATTTCCAAATCTACATTCCTATACAAAAAAAAATGTACAGGGTAGTTATAATTAAACTGACTCCATTCAGACCCCTCTAGATCTCACATCCCCACTCCTCACATTGGGCGCCATGTCAAAGAACTACTTCGTGTTAACTTTGGTGAGAATCGTGTAATATCCAGAGCTTTTCCAGATGCCTGGCCTCCTCGTTCACCCGACATAAGTCCCTGTGATTTCTGGTTGCGGGGATACCTAAAAGATCATGTTTATGGTGGAGTAATTAGGACTTTACCTGAGTTGAAATCCAGCACTGCATGCCATGTTGCTGAAATTCCTCGAGAGTTTCTTCTCTCTACCATCGAACACGCTGTAATGCGCGTGCAACCCGTAATTGATGTCAATGGGGCACACGTTGAGCACATCCTGTACTTGAATAAATTTTACTTGTTCATTTTTGTCTTTCTTTAGGTTCCGCAATTATCCCTGGTGGTTAAAATTAGAACTATTTTATTGCAGAAATCTTTTTCCCATGGTCCATATACCGTATATACCAAATTTCATCAAAATCCGTTAGGCAGAACGGGTTCTACGGGGGTTAGAATAGGGTCACTTTAATTATAACCACCCTGTGTGTTTTAGTAAACTGAACCACCCCTCAAGCTTTTTCCATGAGAGTTGAATCAGCCTGTATAGCGCATAGAAATAATTGTAGTAGATCAATTGAGAATGCAGTGCGCATAAGAGAAAAAATGCTTATCGCAGCAAAAATAATGGAATATATGTATTAATGCACACAAAAATATAATAAACGACAGGAATATTTTTTTACTAGAGGACATTCAATATTTTTATATCTTATTCAATAGTAAATGAAACACACCCAATTACGATTCAAATAAATTAATGAGATTGGAGTATGAATTTCGTAATAAATTTAAATGCAAAAGAATGCTTGTTTCCTTTAAAGCTATTAAAATTTTATGTTCTCTTTTTTTCACGATTATCGCAATAAAAAAATTCTCATTTAAAAAGAAACTAAACTATTAAAATTTTTTTTTTGCATTTTTTAATTGCATAATTTATTCACAAGAATGCCTTTCATTCGAAGATAAACTTAATTTGTTAAATAAAATTGTGGTTGTAGAATGTTTCTTCTCGTCTAATTATTTTCATTTAATCAAACTTTTCTTCGGTAAATTGATACCAAAACAGGACCGTGAATTTCATTAAGAATTTCTTCTCTAATTAGTTTAAATGTAGGAGAAAAAAGTTCTTATGAATTCTCTCTCATACTGCAACCGTAATCGCTTGCGTCCTAGAAACTATGTTTTTCAAAACAAGGAAAAAAAATGAGATGAAAAGAAATGAAGTTAAAAAAAAAAAATACTAATTAAATGAAACACATTAGTTATGTTGCTCTCCAAACATCTTCTGTGTTCTGCCATTTATTTTTTTGTGTTAGAATAATAAAAGAAAAAAATAATAGCTTTATCAAGAGATGTTTTTATTTCTTGTATGCTTTTATTTGAACATAATATTTTAGGTTTCGGGTTCGTGTCCCGGCGGTGCCATGGGTGTTTGTAGTGGTTCGGAATCCACTTTAAATCGTAGGTCGCGGTCTAACACGATCGTAGAGCGTTGTGGAGAGTGACATATTAAAACTAACTGTTCATATATATAGTGCTTAGGGGATTATAGTCCTTGTTGCTTCACATCCCCATATACTACTTCTTTCATTCATCATCATCATCATAGATTTGTTTTCCTTGTTGTTATTTTGGGATTCATTGGAGATTAATTATGCATGGTAGAGATGCTGTGCAGTCAGCATTGAATCCAATACTGTTCATTGTGATTTTATTTAAAAAAAAACAAATGTTTATATAGTATCAAATCCAGTTTTTTGAACATAATATTAAGTACAGACTAAAAAAGTATAGAATAAAATAAAAATAGAATAAAAAAGTATTAAATAGAATAAAAAAGTAGTATAGAATAAAAAAGTATTATTTAACAAATCAAAATGACACACATTTTAAAAATATTTAGTAAGATTGAAATCAATAATCTTTTTATCACATTATAATCACATTATTTTCTAATGCAGCTGTAAATACAGACACAGTTAATATTTATGCCACAAGCAATTGCTGTGCCGCGGTTACTCATTTACCACTACCCAGGGATCACGTGCAGCTTGAAGATAGGCTACGGTCGCGAGTCGCACTACCCACACAACGCACTACGATCCTATTAGGCCGGGACTTTCAGTTTGAAGTGGATTCCGAACCACTACAAACATCCATGGCACCGCCGGGATCAAACACGAGACCTCTGGCGCTAGTCTCCCCCCCACATTATATACGTTTGATTCGATAGTAATTTTAAATTCCTTTTTATTTTAAAGAGATTAGATATTGGATGTAATTTTCACACATTTCAATAATCCTAATCTGTAATGAACCAACATTATTTAGATATAAATTATACTTTAAAAGTATTTAACGTTTCTAAGCAAACAAGCTAAAAATAAATTGGGATTATATAATGACATTTATATAAAAAAAAAAATTCATTCTAGCATAAAAAACTATAACATATAACATCCTAATTTTTTTCTTTTCTAATTTCATTCACTATTCTTCAATCAAAAAAATTTCGAAATTTTTTTCTTGCACTATTTAATTCGCAATTAAAAACAATTTTTTTTCTAGTGCCATCTGGTGACTGGATCTGCAGTTTTTTTTTCTCCTTTAGAAATTTTGAAGTCAATACGATAATTTTTTGAAGTTTTTTTTAATGATATATGGACGTTTTTATATTTTGTTTTCTACATTTTTTGTACCTATGAATAATTATTCAAAATATATTTTTCCATAAAATTTACCAAACAGTAGTTTGCATTTATTGTTATTAAAAAAGTAAATAAACATTTTATCACTACATTAATAAGCCGAGGTTTTGTTTGGTTTGTGGCTCTACGATTACTTTATGCACTCTTTAGGCTAATTACAGATGAGCCTACAGCTTAAAGTGGATTTCGTACCACTCACAAACACCCATGCCACCTCCAGGATTCGAACTGAAGCCCAATAAGCCGAGGAGGTCTGGTGGATAGAGTGTTTCGACTACAGGCGCTGAATTCGAAATAAAAAAGCGATGCCCAAACAGTATCTTCCTTGTCCGTGCTGGGATGTGTGTGATAAATTTGTAGCTCAGAAAGCCTTTTCATTATCTTCGACAAAGAAGACAGTAGGGTGCTACTCTCGGAATACTATCGTCCAAAATTGATGTATAAATATTCAGAAACAACCTGGGTAATGCTGGAACTGCAACATATTTGTTACCCTACTGTTCAATGTCCACCACCAAGTCAAAAGAAACCACGCTGTGTCTAAAGTTGCCGAAGTGATTAGCCGGGTTGCCGTAACTGTTATTTAAATTCTATTTGATTATAATTAAAGTCCCATTTTTAAAACGTTCTAAAAAAAGAAACACTTGTCACAATGAGTTCAAAATTGAACTGTAGATACTGGAAGAACGAGGAACAAAAAAGATTCCAAAGTGTATTAATAGATGGCGCTGTAAGTGGCATAAAGAAAGTGAATTCGGCTGCCAATGATATGTTGAAATGAAATGACAACGCATTTGGCATGAGTTGCACGATAAACCCACTGTAGCTTTCAATGTGCTGGATTGTTTCGGTTTTTTGACGGAAAGAATGACTTCCAAGCCATTCAACAGTTGTGACACTGTGAGTGGAAAGCCCATCCGCCACGGCATGGTCATATCAAGTAGGATGGCAAAAATTGGAGGAACTTTTTTGTCATGCCATACCGTTTCCCCCTTCTTCAAGTAGCTTCAGTTCAAATTTGAACTCATTGTGAAGAGTGGTTCTTTTTTTTTTTACAGTGTTTTGAATGTGGAACTTTAATTATAATCACCCTGTACAATATACAAAATTTCATAATACGGTGTTGGCTATCACTGTTCTTCCAGCTATTCATTAGATAACTAAACATCCGGTTTAAAGGCGGAAGCAGACGAATCGATTATTTGTTGCAGGGGTTAATCAGATATAGGGCGCGAAGCTATTCTGAAAGAAAAAAAAATGCAATACTTTTTCGCTGAATTATCTTTCACCTAATTTTAATTATTTATTCTGTCATTTAAAATTTTTATATTGTGCAGTACAAAATTTTATTTAATAAAAATAATTAAAACACTTTTTAATGTATTCAAAACTTTCCGGGAAAAAAGTCCCTTTAAACTCTTGTTTGACTTGTGTCATAATCGTGTTTAAACCCTTCTGATTTGGCCTTTCGCCAACTTTAAGCGCAATAATTTGTAAGGATGTTTCTTGTAATACTAAATTAATATCAGAAAAAAGTTTGGTGTGTTGATATTGGTGACGGTTTGTCACATATTATGGTAGAAATAGCAAACACGAATTCTTTGATTAATTTAAGTAACCAGCAAAAATCAAATTATGATTTACTTGAAAACAATCATAAAATATTTTATTGTTTTGTTTTAGAAATCCCACTATTAGCCTTCGAAAACAACTTTGAGTTCGTTTCTAGAGTCGAGAAGTCGGAATACAACCGTTTAAACACCAGCTGTTAGAATAAAAAATTCATGCATTTAAAACTTTACATTGAATTTCTGTATTTTTTGCTACACCACCAGACATTAACAGTCATAACTATCAGAATCACTTTCTGAATGAAATGAAATTTTTACTATATGTTTTTAATAATTGTGTATATGCATCAAGCTAAAACGTTTAAATACATTTATTTAGAGAAGAGTTACTGCCTTTTTTTTTAAAAAACATTATTTTTTTTCTAGGATTTTTGCTCTAAATGAATCAGGTATAAATTTGTATTTTAGAATAGTATCAGAATTTTAGTTCAATTCAATGTTTATATACATATATATGCTGTTGTTCTGATGCAGCTGGCAATACAGAGACCGTTAATCTTTTTGCCATTAACAAGGGCTACACCACTTTTACTCATTTAACACTGCCCAGGGGGCACATGTAGCTTGAAGATATGCTACGGACGAGAGTAACACTACCCGCACAATGCTCTATGATAATATCAGACCAGGACCTACGGTTTAAAGTGGATTCCTATATATATTATGCATGAACTGAACATATTATGGAAGTGTGCTGGTGGTGGATAATAAAGTGGATTCCTATATATATTATGCATGTTCCTACACATTATGCATGAATTGAACTAAAATTCTGATACATTAATCATGTTTGGGAAAATTGCAACACCATGAAGGACTTACGCGAGTGAGCTGAAATTTTCAGGAAATGCAAATTAGCGCGTGATATGCAAATGATTAGAATTTCAAATCCGTAGCGCATGCGTATGCTGAGCAGCGCCCTCTGAACGGCGGAGGGATGCGAATAAATAGACGGCTGTAGCGAGGCGTGTAAGGTTATCGGTGGTTATCTACCAGTGGCAAACGTTAGCTCAATCGTTACTTATGCCTCTTCGAAAAAAAAGAGCGAGATTTGAACAACTTACAGAGTCTGAAAGGGGGAGAATCATCGGCCTTCGTGAAGCTGGATTGTCTTATCGTGCAGTAGCCGCTCGTGTGCAGCGTAACAGCAGCACAGTGATGCGTCTTTGGAAGCAGTGGACGGACGAGTGTCGGACAACTCGGAAATCCGGGAGTGGACCCCGAAATGTGACGTCAGCTCGCGATGATAGACACCTGGGCCGCATGGCGCTGACGGACCGTACAGCTTCCTCTAGACAATTGGCAGCACAGTGGTCAATAGCTACAGGTGTTTCATTGTGTGCTTCATCAATTCGTAGACGTTTGCTGCAGCGTAGACTGCGAACAAGGACACCTTTATACAGGATCCCTCTCACGCTAGATCATCGCCGCCTGCGGCTACAATGGGCCGCTCAGCATAGAGACTGGCGAGCTGATTGGCAGCATGTCGTGTTTTCTGACGAATCCCGTTATAATTTGTGGTACCATGAGGGCCGCATTCGTGTCAGACCTCTATGCCGGTGAACGCCACCTTCCGAAGTGCATTATCGAACGCCACAGTGGACGAACACCCGGAGTTATGGTCTGGGGTGCCATAGCATATCATGGACGATCTCAATTGCTAAGAATTGTGGGCAATCTGAACAGCAACCGGTACATCAGTGAAGTTCTACAGCCCCAAGCTGTTCCCTTCCTTCAAAGCTTGCCAGGCGCTGTATTTCAACAAGACAATGCCCGCCCTCATATCGCCAGGACTGTTCAAACCTTCTTTGTAACGCGGCAGGTACAACTTCTTCCTTGGCCTGCGTATTCCCCGGATATGTCGCCGATTGAACATGTGTGGGATTTCGTTGGTCGGCGTCTCGCTCGTGATACTCGTCCTGCTGCAGACGAACTTTGGGTGCGCATACGAACAATATGGAATGCTCTTCCTCTGGCAGACATTCAAAATTTGTGTGACTCCATGCCACGTCGTGTAGCAGCACTTATTGCTGCGCGTGGTGGCTACACAAAATACTGATTCCGATCTCTTGTTATTGTTTGTTTGCTTTGAACATTTAATCATTTATTTGTACCACTACCACTCAACTGTGTATTAAATTTCATTCAATTATGACGATTCCTTCATGGTGTTGCAATTTTCACAAACATGAGTTTATATACATATGTATATAAACTCATTATATACATATACATAGGTGATTATAATTAAAATCCCACTTTCAAAATTGTGTAAAAAAAGTACCACTCGTCATAATGAGTTGAAATTTTAACTGAAGACATTTGGAGAAGAGGTAAATGATATGTCATCAAAAATGTTCCATCGAGTTTTTCCCATCCAATTTGGTATGACCTTTCGTGGTGGATAGGCTTTCCACTAACGGTGCCACAACTGTTGAATGATTGGAAATAATTTTTTCTGTCAAAAAAAAAAAAAAAAAAAAAAAAAAAAAAAAAAAAAAAAAAAAA
>BPLQ01011830.1:33571-82816 GCA_021605075.1 Caerostris darwini
AAAAAAAAAAAAAAAAAAAAAAAAAAAAAAATCAAGCACATTAAACACTACAGTTGGTTTAATGTGCAACTCATATAAATACGTAATAATTTTGATTCAAAATAACTCATTTCACTTTCTTTATGCCGCTTACAGCGCCATGTGTACCTAATGTACTTTAAAACTATTTTGCCGTACTGTTTCTCCCTTCTTCAAGTGTCTTCCGTTCAAATTTGAACTCATTGTGACGAGTGGTTCTTTTTTTAACAGCATTTTGAAAGTTTAACTTTAATTATAATCACCCTGCATACACAAGGTGTATTCATTTACTTAGAAGGATTTATGTAAAGTTGAAAAATACATTTTTCAATTTTTGCCAAATTAAAAAAGAATCATCATAAAACTCAAGGAAAGTGCAATTAAAATATTTTCGCAAATAGTGGGTAAAAACAATTAAGGTTGTAAAAATGTTAGAAGCTTAGATTAAAGTCACCGATCACGTTCAGAACTAAAATTATTATCATGTTTATATTTATTCATGTTTTATCAATGTTTTATAACTTAATTGAACAATAGCATCAAAAAACATTTCAATAAAAAATCCTTTAAAATTTTTTGCTTTGAAATTGATCGGTGACCTTAATCAAAGCGTCTAACATTTTTACAAATTTAATTGTTTTTATCCACTATTTGTGAAAATATCTTAATTTCACTTTCTCTAATTTGGTTTGGTTTGTCGCTCCACGGTTATTTTCGCACATTTTAAGCTCATTAGATCGGGACCTACAGTTTAAAGTGGATTCCGAACCACTGAAAAATGTCCATGCCAGGATTCGAACTTGAAGCCTGTGGTACCAAAGGCCAGAGTGCTAACCAGATAGCTGCACATTCAGTGAGATGTAACATTGTAATTTAAGCAGTCAGTGTTTCGTTGGATTTTACTGACTGTTGAGATAATTTTTTTTTTGTTTTAATGCAGCTGGCCAACACTTAGACAGTTGTCTTTGATGCCTTAAGGCAAGCGCTGCACGGACGTTACTCCCTTAGCACTACCCAGGGGGTGCGTGCAGCTTGAAGATAAGCTACGGATGCGGAGTAACAATGCCCCCGCAACGCTCTACGATTCTGCAGGGACCTACTGTTTAAAGTGGATTCCGAACCACTACAAACATCCATGGCACCTCCGGGATTCGAACCCGAAACCTGAGATACTGAGCGCCAGACCGCTAGCTATTCGGCCATTCAGGCCCCAGTGTTGAGATTATACGTGTTATTAAAATTCATCATCTGTTTAAGCATAACATATGGCTTTCAAAGATTCTAACTTTTCAGTGGAAAAATAAATGTTCGTTTGTTTACACAGCATTTGAGTTGCAATCTTCAAACACACTGCTATCAAACTCAATATTCGAAGTCACGATTTAAAAATATTTTTACATCTAAGATTTATAATTTTTAATCATTTTAAATATTTATTTTTCAGGATTGATGAGCTAAAAAAGTTTTCCTTATTTTCAATGCAAATTACCATTATCAGTATTGTTCATAAATATGGTATGATAATTTAAGTATTTATAAACATTCCCCGAGTGTAGAAAAAGACATTAAGAAAGAACGTGGAATCCTAACACCTACATTAAAACAAACGACTTTTTTTAGCGAAGAAAGTTTATGAAGCGTTTTTCAGCGTTTTAAAACCATAACATCTGAAGACAGTAGAGTGCAAGTTTCAATTGAGTGGTCTGCCTTCACGAAAAGGCTGTATAAAACTTAGAAATGGTGTTTTAGGGACTGAGCATAAAATGTTTACACGCATGTATGAGTGTGCAAACAAAGAAGTTACAAGAACCTAGTTATTTTTATTTATTTTTCTCATTTGTTCTTTTAAATATATCTGGGAATTAAAAAAAAAATCCTTAATTATAGCTGAGTTAAAACTCCAACTGAATCAGATAAAAATATGTGACACATTAATTATCATGAGTTCAATTTCAATTTTTTTTATATTAAAAGGAAATATTGAGCATCGGATTCACTCAACCAAATTAGGGTTAACTTATGAAAATCTAAAATGTGTTGGAAATAAGATTTAAACATAAATGTTGTACACCTAAGGTAAAATGCAGAATATTGCTTAATGTAAGCTTAGGGCCTGATGGCTCTCTGGCTCTCAGTGCCACAGGTTTCGGGTTCGAGTCCCGGTGGTGCCATTGATGTTTGTAGTGGTTCGGAATCCACTTTAAACCACAGGTCCCGGTCTAATATAATGGCAGAGTATTGTCCCCCATCGTGCGTCGAAGGGTATAGGGGCAACTCAGCTCTATTCTCAGTGGTGTGGTGTGGTGTGGTGTGGTGTAGTAGTAGTAACTTAAGTTTCACCTACATAATTATAAAAGAAAAGTTCAAATGTGTTTCAAAGACTTCAAGCAGTGGGAGTCATTGAAAAACGAAATTATTTAAATCGTTTAAGCTAATTTCATTAAAAAATATAAATAATTAATAAGTTAATATAAATAATTAATAAGTTAATATAAATAATTAATATTCACAATTTTAACAAACAATATATATAATTTACTATATGTTCCAGTAAAATTACAACTTTTTTTTATTTTAAAATGCTGTGGAAAAAATATTGAAAACACTGAATTTCACCTCGAATTTAATGTATTGAAATCTTTTCAAGTTCAAATATTTGGTATTTAACATAAAATATATATATATACATATATATATATAAAAATAATTACAAAAATTAATATACCTACTCTAAATTCATTCATATATAATCGAATATGAACAATAATTTTTAGTTTAGCTTTAAAACAATCAAAATAAATAATTTCACACAATTTACTGCGGCCATTTCTTGCAATGACATACTTTATAATCTTATATTTTTTATCTTCCTATCTTAAAAGATAAAGAAGAAAAAACTCTTCTATTTTTTTTAAATTAAGTCAGAAATCTATAATCCGAAAATAACGAATCACGCGTCAAGTAAACTTTTAACTGCAACCTCGGATGACTTAAACTCGATTCAGAATTTTGTTCTTTTGGTAATTGCTCGCGGGGTTACACTCAATTTATAAACTCGCTTCATTTATTCAAATGATCGAGACGTCAAAATTTAAATGCGTCGCCAAACTAATTCGATTCGCAGTAATCCGAAAATTATCACTTTGAGAAAAAGTAGTTTCCATTAAAGCTCTTGCTACCCTAAAGTTATTTCGATTTATTCCTTTTAGGGGAAGCTTTTTAAAAAACACTAAAAGGTGAAAAAAATGTACAAAAAATAAAGAATTATAACGCTTTTTTTATTTTTACTTTTGCTTTTTAGTTAACGTGAATTAATAAGGATTTAATGTGGAAGAAGTGAATATTTTATTCATACGTTGGACGTACATTTAAATAAACGGACATCTTAAAGCTACACTAATTTTTAATCTTCCTCCATAATTTGTCAAGATTTCTTTCCACTCTATTTTAAAGAATATTTTTTTTTTGTCCCTTTAAGTAAGGTAATTAATAAAGTAGTGAAAAATTATGATGACAACCTACAAGAAAAAAATAAAAATGCATTTGTAAAAAAAAAAAAAAATGTATTCAGCGGCATGGAATAAAACAGGGTTTTTCAAACCAGAAATTACAGTTGTTCCAACCCGCAGCCAAGAACTATTAAAATTATGCTGCAATATAAAAATCAATACCAAATCGACATCCATAAAACCAGTTCTTGTTTTTGACAGATTGTCTATTTCTCTATCTTTCAGTCCAACTGTACACATTTCTTCTCCTATCCCTAAACCCATTATCTTCTTCATCTACTACTAATTTATCTGCAACCCCAAGGCATATTTGATTACTAATACAGTACCTTCAAAAAATGTAAATCTTCCACTAGTAAATCGAAACCTTTGCTAAAAATCAAAAGGCATTTTGACACTAACAGGTTTGAAGCATTGGCTTCTTTTGTTATTCCCGACTACATAGAAACTGAACCTCGCACTGAACATCCCGATTCTTCAAATTCAGACGATATGTTGGAATAACAGGTGGGCTGAAATTTTCGTAGGCTGACTCATAGATGGCCCTACTAGTATTAAATCCATATGATTCTTAGTTAGCCCAAACCTTCAAAAGACACGTGTATAAATTTGACAGCTGTTGCATTTTTAGTATGTGAGTTATAGCATTTTTAGTGAAGCAACTTTTGTTAGTTTGAAAAAATGGATAAAAGCAATTTCGTGTGTTAATAAAGCATTGCTTTTTTGGCGAAAAAAATACTGTTGAATCCAAGGCTTGGCTTGATAAACATTATTCGGACTTCTCACCAGGAAAATGAACCGTAGAGAAGTGGTTTGCTAAATCTAAACGAGGCGAAATGAGCATCGAGGACGATGCCCGTAGTGTAAGCCTCAAATAGGCTGTTACCGAAGAAAACATCAAAAAAGTCCACTAAATAATTTCTGATAACCGTCAAGTGAAGTTGATTGAGATAGCTGAGACCCTAAAGATATCAAAGGAACGTGTTGGACCTATCGTGAATGAATATTTGGATATGCGAAAGCTCTGCTCAAAGTGGGTGCCGCGCGAGCTCACAATCGACCCAAAACAACAACGAATGGATGTTTCTAAGCAGTGTTTGGAGCTGTGCAATCGTAATAAACCCGAAATTTTGCGTCGATATGCGAAAATGGATGAAACATGGCTCCATCATTTCACACCGGAGTCCAATCGACAGTCAGTCGAGTGGACTGTACGTGATAAACACTAAAAATGCTATAACTCACATACTAATAGTGCAACAGCTGTCAAATTTAATCTTTTGAATGTTAGGGCTAACTAAAAATCATATGGATTTAATACTAGTAGCGCCATCTATGTGTCAGCCTATGAACTGTTCAGCCACTTGTTAAAATGCCACTGACATGGTTTTAGAATAGAAAGATTTTAATTTGATCATTTTCTGATTTTATCTGCCTTTATAAATTTTGTCTTATCTTGCAATTATCATTTTAGTCTTTTAACCATTCATATATTGCCTTTTACTGGTCTGCATTTATGAGGTTTATTTTATTTTATTGTTTTTGTCATGAACTATATAATATTTTTTTAAAGAAAAATACAATTGCTTGGCGCAACAAAGCCAAATCTGGCTATTGTGCCATTTAACCCTGCTAACCAACCAACCAGCAATATAAATTCATAAATTTCTTTAAAACGTTTGAATTTTTTACATTTATTCAATATATTTATTATTATTTTGAAATTTAAATTACAAAATATATGTCCATGTCTAAGCCGATAATTTGTAAAACATTTTTTCTAAAACCTAAACTAATGGCTTCTTCTTATGTGGAGATCTCTCATCTCACAAAAAAACGTTGGTAGTTTTTCGTTAGCAGTTATTCCTTTCATGAATAAATGACGTTTTGTATTCCTTTAATTTATATTTCTTAACGCCTATGAAAAAAAAAATTTGAAAGGAAATGTTTTATTCATGTTATAAAAATGAACTGTTTTATGTTCTTGTTTATATTACTGGTTTGTTCGGTCGTCGCCAAAATGAAAAATCTGATGTTGGCGAAATTTGCACATGGCGAACTTAAAAGTACCAAAACGTACACGAGAAATAATAGTAGCCGCATGTCGTAAATAATAATATATAATAGTAAAATATAATTATAATATAACAAAATATAATAAATAATACATATAATTAAACACAGCTGCCAGAAATAAAATGGAGGGGGGAAGGGAGGAATAAAAGTTTACTTTCGGAAATAACTTATTTATAGTATCCGAACAAGATTGACAACACTATTATCGTTGGAAATCAACTCGAGACAACTCAAACTGTACAGTTATTTATTTTTTTTTTTAATCTAGAGCAGGGGTCTCCAAACTTTCCAGCCTTAGGGTCATACCGTTTACTTCAGTAAGTACAAATGGCGAAAAACCATTTATAATGGCAGAAAAATTAAAAATTCATTAATTCATCTATGGTACTACATACTTATGCGAGAAAACATTCACCAAAATGAAGTACACAAAGAATGTTTACAGATCAAAGTTAACCGATGAGCATCTTAAATCCCTTTTAATAATTGGTACAAGTAAAATTGATCCACAACTACAAAGTATTGTCAGTGAAAAATCACAATTACATAAATCTCATTAGTATTTTTTTACAAGCGGATACCCCGCGGTTTCATTCGCGTTCATTTAGCTTTGCCGTTAATGAGGAATTTTCAGGATAAACATCATATGTTTAATTCAGGATACATACATTCCAAACATCGGCATACATACAATTGTGATACTCTTTACCCCAACATAACTACCGAGGGTAACCGCGGGATGTTCACTAGTTTATAATGTTAGTGGAATTCATTTCAATTATTTGTTAGTTGTTATGCTTAAGTTAAATTTTCTGCGTGTTAAGCTTGTCATTAAGCTTTACTTAGCAATTAAATAAAACCGAGTTATTATCATTCTGTGTTTTTTTTATCCAACCTATTACAGCAACAATAAGCTATTTGATGTCGCGGGCTAGATTGAGGACACTCGCGGGCCGGCTTTTGCCCGTGGGCCGTAGTTTGGAGACTCCTAGTCTAGAATCAGACATCTGCAATGAATTAATTAAATGCATTCATAAATAAATGAAAATACTAAATGATATATTTAAAAAAAATTCTATTTGCAATTAATAGAATGCAAATGTATCATGCGGGATTTATTTTTCACTAAAAATACTTTCATAAATTTCTTCAAATTTATTGCTAGTGTTTACGAAAACTATTTTAAAGCAATTGAAATTTTAATACTTATTCAAACAAACGTTGTTTTTGCATTTATTACATCTAGAAGCATGCATTAAAGTTAAGAATGTTTCAACTTCTTTGAGTTGATAGTTTTAGTATAAAGCATCTCAAGTAAATGTTTAGCCTTGATACATATAAAAAGATTAGATATAGAATATTCATGAAGCAAAACTATTTCTGTATGAACAATCTCTCTCTAAATATAGTTTTGTAAGAAAAATTTATATACTCCTCAGGATTTGAAATAGTTGATCTATAAAAAGAGATTGTTACTTTTTGGAGAAGTTTTAAATGAAAGTGATTTTATATTTTTTTCAAGTAATATGAAAAATATAATTTTATCGTTGTTACTGATAATCAGAACATTTTGGTCAAAATAATAATAATAAGATATCAATTAATAAATCTTTCTCTATATAATAAAATATAAAATCACTTAGTTCATTTTTAGTGCTGTTTAAGTTTCTTTGAATTTAGATCATAGGAGGCCAAACAAATTATTTTCTGTTTACTTAATAACACTGTCGTGTACTAAATAATTTTTTGTTCAAGTATAATATAGTAGTATAATAGAATATTTTATTCATTCAGAGACATTCATTATTCTTAAAAAAAATCTTTTTTCTTATTCAAAAATTTGGCCAATTTCTAAAATTAATAAGTGCATATTTAGAATTCTTTTTAAAAGACGAAGGGTTTTCACCGGTCAATAATATAGTCATATGATACTTATTAATTATGAAACTAAATTAAATTATAAATTATGGAATTTCTTGTCTTTTACTAAAAGTTAAATATTATTTTCAATCATAAGTGACAAAATACAGCGCAGATTAAAAAAAAAAATTAAATATACATTTAATTTTTGCAATATTTTATATTTTGTTTTTTTGTCATAGTCACATATATTGTTTTTATTCTCAAAACAACAGTCCCCCTCTTCCTTTCCTCATCATTTATCGAAGGAATTCGTTCAACAGAGTGCTTCACTTTACAAGAAAAGAAGAAGAAACATACAATTAAAAAATAAAAATTAATTAAAGGTAATAAAATATGTAAACTCTTATACTCTGCATAAACTCAGAAGGATTTCCTACAGTCTTTTGAAAATGTGTTATTGAATATAATTTAAATATTTATTGAATTGTCAGATAATATTTAAAACCTATTGAAAGACAAAAAAAAACCCAGAATGTTATTTAAATTATTAATATACATATAATGTAAAGAAATAATTGAAAATATTAAAAACTAGGGTTGATATTCATTTATTTGAAAATACATCTCATTTATTTTAATTTTATAAAAATAATTGAATTTTACTTATTATTTTTTTTTTCAGATTTAGAATAAACAATTTGTGTGTTGAAATTTAAAACAAATGAATACTTATACTGTACTGAGCAGAAAACATCTTTTTGTATAAAAGAAATACAATCGAATGTGATTAAATATTTACTCTGGAAAACCCCCAAGTTTTTATTTTTTTTTATCTCATAGAGGAAATGCATTCTGATTTTACCAGAAATTGACACTTTCTAGACAGTTATACATGCTTTTTTATGAATTTTAAATTCAAATAGAATATGAATAATGTAATGAAGAACAAATATGAATAGAATTTCGATGTAGAATTTGGAATTATGAATAACACAGTCCAATGCGATAAATAATAATAATAATAACAATACATATCTATTGTTATAAAATTTGTGTGTATGTCACAATGTTGTGAATATATATTATTAAATACATGAATATATTACTTCTCTGTATATTAAAATATTTTTTCTCCGTTATATATGAAATATTTACATCTTTTTCACATCAATGAAATTCTTCTCATGTAAAATCTTTTTGCTCCATTTCCTTGAAAACGGATTTCTTAGAAAGATGGATAGGTACGCCAGAAATTTTTGAAACATATTTACATTTCCTATTTTTGAAAGGTTTTTTCCCCTCTTGAAAAGGGAAAATATAAAACCGAATGGATTGAAAATCGGAAATATTCTCTTTGGGGAGTATTTTTGAAAGCTTTTCTGTGTCTGAAAACGAAGAGAGAGAGAAATGAAATATTTTTATGGATGAAATTTTTCTAAACTTGCCACATTGGTCAACAAAAAAATAAATTTTAAAATTGATGTTTCTCACGCGTTTTTAATTAATGAAATTTGGCATTGAATGAATTTTATTTCGGAAGTTTCGTATGAAGGTTTGCTTTTATATAACATGTGCTGTTTGTAAAATAAAGGGTATTTGTGAATTTCAAATATTATATATTTAAGTTTGGGACTGGTGGCCGAGTGGTAAGCGCTCTGGCCCTGGGTATCGCAGTTTTTCTTGTTCGAGTCCTGGCTGTGTCATTGGATGTTTGTAGTGGTTCGGAATTCACTTTAAATCGTAGGTCCCGGTCAAATAGTATCGTAGAGCGTTGCGGGGGGTAGTGTTTCTCGCGTCCGTAACCCATCTTCAATCTAAATGTGCCCCTTGTGTAGTGCTAAATGAGTAACAGCGGCGCAGCCTTTGCTTATGCCATTAAGATTAACCATCTCTGTATTGCCAGCTGCAGTAGAACAACATATCTTCTGATTAGCTGACGTTTAACAACGCACGATTTCGGTATCTGGTAGGAAAGCATCTTAACAATTTTAAAATTATTGCGAATTAAATATGTAAACACTTCCTCCGAAAAAACGAGGAGGAATATTGCAGTGCGAATAGTTTTTGTTCATTCTGAGAGATTCGTTATACTTAAAAAAATTATTTTTCCTTAGCATTTAATAATTTATCCAATTTAAAAAATAATAAGTGCATTTTTAGAATTGTTTTTAAAAGACGGCGGCCATTTTCACATCAATAATATAGTCACATTTCCCGTAATAGTTATTATATAATAATACAGTCACATTTCCCAACCGTAATATGATTTTTATTAAATTATGGAATTTATTTTGTCTTTTAACAAACGTTAAATATTATTTTCAATCATAAGTGATACAATGCAGTGCATATTTAAAAAAAAATCTAATATACATGTAATTCTACATTATATTATTTTTAATTTTTTTGTGACATAATCATACATACTGTTTTTATTCTCAAAACAAAAGTACCCTACCCTATTATAAAGCGTAGAAATTCATTCAACAGAGTGTTTTGACTTACAACAAAACAAGAATAAACATATAATTGAAAAATAAAAATTAATTAAAGGAAATAAAATATGTGAGCTCTTATACTCCGCATAAACTCGGAAGGATTTCATAGGATATTTACAAAATTTATTATTGAATGTAATTTAAATTTTTATTTAAATGTGAACTAATATTTAAAACCTATTGAAAGACAAAAAAAGCAAACTAAATAGAACGTTATTTAAATTACTAATATACATAGAATGTAAAGAAAGAATTGAAAATATTAAAATTTATGGTTGATATTCATTTATTTGCAAATGCATCCTCTCCTTTTTTAAATTATTTTTTAATCAAAATATATACTTTACTTACTGTTTTATTTTTCAAGATTTAGTATAAAAAATTTGTCTGTTAAATTTTAATTTTAAATTTAATTTAATTTAATTTGTTTTTAATTTGAATCTGTACAGTAAATGATTAATTATACTGTACAGAGCAGAAAACATCTTTTTTTATAAAACAAATACAATGGAATGTGATTAAATATTTGCGCTGGAAAAACCCCAATTTTTTTTATCTCGTAGAGGAAATGCATTCTGATTTCACCAGAATTTGACAGTTTCTAGACAGTTATTCATTTTTTTTTTTTTTGTGAATCTTAGATTCAACTAAAATATGAATAATGTAATGAAGAACAAACATGAATAGAATTTCGATGTATTTGGAATTATCATTAATAATAATGTCCAATGCTATAAATAAGGATAATAATAACAATGCATATCTATTGTTATAAAAAATTATATGTGTTTATATTACTTAATTGTATATATTTATATTACTATGAATATATACTTCTCTATACGCTAAAATATTTTTTCTCCGTTATATATCAAATATTTACATATTTTTCACAGCAACGAAATTCTTCTCATGTAAAATATTTTTGCTCCATTTCCTTGGAAACGGATTTCGCAGAAATATTGATAGGTACGCTTGAAATATCTTTACATTTCCTATTTTACAAATGTTTTTTTTTTCCTTGAAAGAGAAAATATAAAACCGAAAGGAGAGAACCGGAAAGAGAGGGAAATGAAATATTTTTATTGATGAAAATTTTTTCTAAAATTGCCACATCTAACAACAGAAAAATAGAAATTTACAAAATTTATGTTTCTCGCGCCTTTCAAATTAATAAAATTTGGCATTGAATAAATTTTATTTTGGAAGTCTTGAAGGAAGAATTATTTTTATGTAACATTTTAATTTTTTGCTGTTTCCTAAAAACAGAGTATTTGTAAATTTCAAATGTTATATGCAGGTTCATTATAACTAAAGCACCACTTTCAAAATGCTGTAAAAAGGACAACCACTTGTCACAATGAGTTCTAATTTGAACTGGAGATAATTGAAGAAAGGCGAAACGGTACAGCATCAAAAAAATTTCCAAAGTGGTGGCGCTGTAAGCGACATAAAGAAAGTGAATTCGGCTGCCAGTTATCTTTTGAATTGAAATGACACCGTATTTTTCATGAATTGCACATTGAACCAAATGTAGTGTTCAATGTGCTTAACTTTTTCCGTTTTTTGACTTAAAAAATGACTTCCAAGTCATTCAACAGTTGTGACACTCTTGTGACTTTTTTTTTACTGATCATGTTCATTGCTTAGTAATTGTGTAATAAACTCTTTTGTCAGACTGATACTGTGAGAACAGACATTTTATTTGATATTTTCTGATTGGTTTGTTTTAAATGATTTAACCACAATTAAATATTTATATTTTATGCCACAATTTCTATTTTATGGATGGAATCCTCTGATCGGGATAAATTTAACAAAATAATATAAATGTATTGAAAATATTTAATGCTCTGTAATTAAAATATTTAATAGTTATCTTTTAAAAGCAAAGATAAAATAAATATTGTAATTATATTCTATTTTTCTTTTATTTGGCATTCGTATTGAACAATATAATGTAAAAAATTTTCTGCATTTAAAATTTAATTTAAATTTACTTTAAATTCTTTACTACTACTTTTTAACTGCAAGCAATAAAAAAAAAGTACAGGCAGTGTTAAGTTCAATTATAAATTCATTCATTTATTTTCTTCACTTCTGTAGTAAAATGTTACGATATAAATTTCTTACTATGCCAATCTGAAGCTAGAGGAAGACTAACAATCGAGAATGCGGACTCAGTCAGAAAGAAAGCATGTCATTGGTTCCGTGTCATTGTGATTTCATTTAAACCTGCGGGTACAATGAATACAGTTGTCGCCTACTGAATCGCGTTTACATGGTATGGTGTTTAGACATTGTGTCTGTAAACTGCAAATCTCCATCTGTTTATCCGTGAACGCGTTATTTGATCCGGGAAATGTATCACTACGTCGACTGAAGTCCGTGTTTGGCGGATTGCGAGGGCGTTGAATGCGCCAAATGGTCCCCAAGTACGATGGGCTTTAAATGAAATTTACATTCGTGCGACAAAGTGCCGAAATGTGCCAAATCTCATTTTCTGCGTAAATATTAGATTAGCCATCGCTGGTCCTCTCTGCATGCGTTAAACACAAATCGATTTGTTAATATTACAGCAAATAATTCCTAAGGTTGAAATCAAGAAGTGCGTTGTCTCAATGCTTTGAACACATTTATATTATTTTTAATTGATATAAATGTGATCAATAATTTAAGAAAACTATGGCATATCCTTTGTTTTAATACAATAAATTTTTAAAAACAAAATGTATTGGAAATTTATCCTAGTGATCACTAACGCTATAAAGAGTTCGTGATATATGCAATAGTCTTTGAAAAGGTTATTTATATTTATAAAGAGCTATGAACTTGAAAACAAATTTGCAAATGAGCTGGTTAACAAATTACTGAGCCTGTTATTTTACAAATGAGCTTTTTAACAAATTACTAAGCTTGTTAACAAATTAAGTGATAACTATCACTAATAATAGGTTCGTGATATATGCAATAGTTTTTGAAGGGATTATTTATATTTATAAACATCCATGACCTCGTTAACAAACTTGCAAATGATCTTGTTAGCAAATAATTAAGTTTGTTAACAAATGCAGTAATGATGGTATTCCGTCCTCTGAAGACCTATTCTAAAATCCTTAATCATTAAAGCGTCTTTCGTTTGACTCTACCTATCTATGACTTTACCTGTCCTTTACTTATGTTACTCCCGCGTCCGTAGCTTATCAGCAAGCTACGCGTACTCCCTGGTTACATCGGTGCAGCCCGTGCTTATGGCCTCGAAGACAACTGTCTAAGTATTTCCCAGCTGCATTAGAAGGAAAAAGACGATTCTTTCCAAAACGTGCATACGTACTGAATAATAAAATTTCTTTTGCAGAGATTTTAGTTAGGAATCATTTGTTCAACCAAAGGCCCACCCCCCCCCCCCCCCCATTTTTAGATGTAGCTAAAAATAATTTTTTTAACAGCAACTTTCATGGATTTAGATATAAATTTGTCAAATTTCATGTAATTATTGATAAGCAATATTTTTTTATCATTTATCTTGGTTAATCTTGATTCCCAGATTGAAATTGATTTCTCGTTATTGTTTTATTATTGTTTCATTATTTCTTTTGTAAATGTTTTAATGTGCTGCGGAAATGAACTGGTATTTTTTCCGACAATTTAGTTCTTATGTAATAAAATAATCGTTATCCCATTAATGTTACATCAAAGGAGAATTGCAATAGCTGCTTCATTTTGGAAACGATGTGTAATGAAAAGTTGATGTGTTTCTAATAAAAGAGTAAATTCAAAGCCGAATTTATGCGCATTTTTTAAAGAAATAATAATTTTAGAAGAAATTAATTGGATAGGAAACTATTGATCCTTTTTCTTCTTAATTACTTTAATTTTCATTAAAATATTTTATTTTTATTTGTCCTCCTTAAAATTATAATTAAATATTTTTCAAATAGAAGCATTTTTTATTTTATTGAAGTACATTAATACAAGACAATGGTTATTTAGCAATACATTAAATAATAAACTTCTTTATGGGGCCTCAATGGCCGAGTGGCTGGCGATCGGTACTACAAGTTTCGGGTTCAAGTCCTGGTGGTGCCATGGATGTTTGTAGGGTTTCAAATCGCTTTTAAGCCGTAGTTTCCAGTCTAAAAATGATCATACTATAGAGCGTTGGGGGGATAGCGTTATTCGCGTTCGTAACATATCTTCAAGCTATATGAGTCCCCTTTGAAGTGCTAAAAGAATAACAGTGGTGCAGCTCTTGCTTATGGCTTAAAAAACAACTGTCTAAGTATTTGTCAGCTGCGTTAAAAAAAACATTTTGTTCCAAAATCTGCATATGTATGAAAAAATAAAATTTTTATTGGGGAGATTTCAGTTAGGAATCATTTGTTCAACCTTTGCTGAAAGCTCTATCACTCGCCCCACACCCCTTTTTTTTAGAAGTTAAAAATAATTGTTTTAACTTCAACACTTTCATGGCTTTAGGTACATAATTGTCAAATTTCATACATTTATTGATAATTAATATTTTTATTATTTATCTAGACGAACCCTGATTCACTGATGAAATTGATTTCTCGTTATAGTTTTATTATTGTTTCGTTATTTCTTTTGTAAATGTTTTAATGTGCTGTGGAATGAACTGGTATTTTTTCCGATAATATGTTTTTCATGCAATAAAAGAGTCGCATCCGTATCTTATCTTCAAGCTTCACGTACCCCCTGGGTAGTCCTAAGCCGTATTTAGAATTGTTTTTAAGAGATCACGGGTATTTAATAATAATCCCGTTAATAATATAGCCCTATTTCCCATAATATGACCCTTATTAAATTATGGAATTTTTTTTTGTCTTTTAGTAAACGCTAAATATTATTTTCAATCCTAAGTGACACAATACAGAGCAGATTTAAAAAAATTATAATATACATTTAATTCTGCAATATTTTATATTTAATTTTTTTATGTGATATAATCATATATATTGTTTTTATTCTTAAAACAGAAGTCCCCCTCTCCCCCATCATTTAAAGCAGGAATTCATTCAACAGAGTATTTCGACTTACAACAAAACAAGAAGAAACATGTAATTAAAAAGTAAAATTAATTAAAGGAAATCAAATATGTGGACTCTTATGCTCTGCATAAACTCAAAAGGATTTCATACGGTCTTTTGATAATTTATTATTAAATATAACTTAAATATTTATTTAAATGTGATATAATATTTATAACCTATTGAGAAACAAAAAAAAATTAAAATAGAATATTATTTAAATTATTAGTATACATATAATGTAAAGAAAGAATTGAAAGTAATGAAAACTATGGTTAATATTCATTTATTTGCAAATGCATCTAATTTATTTTAATTTTTTAAATTTTATTATTAAACAAAAATTATATTTTACTTATTATTTTATTAAGATTTATAATAAACAATTTGTCTGTTAAATTCTTCGATCAATGAATAATTGATCGAAGATCGGCTGTTACTTGTGTCCGTAGAGTATCTTCTAGCTATATGCCCTCTGGGTGGTGCTAAATGAGTGAGAGCGGTGCAGGCCTTGCTTATGGAATAACGATAACCGGTCTCTGTATTGCCAGCTGTATTAGAACAACAACAATATATAATTTGTGTTAACTGATTTTCTTCTTTCTTAAATTTCCTCTTATAAGAAAAGTCTGTTCGTTCATCACACAACAAATTAAGCCTTTTGAAGTTTACCAAGTTTTTGTTGCTGCTAATTAATTCGTCACAATAAGAAGGGAAGATCTTTTTGTGGAACAAGTTTGATTTCCGGTTCTATCGCAAGTGGAAGTTGATATTTATGAAGAGGTATGCACCCTCCATCATCAAATCCAATGAATTTATTTCTCATACCGCATAATTAGTAAAATATCCTTTGTGTATGCCACATGCACCAAAAAGTCAACCAAAAAGCATTTAAATAATTTCATCAGTGTCTGTGCGAAACTTTGGTGCGAAGGAGTTAGAGAAACGATACTGAAATGATTACTATGGTATGACAGCAATGATATGAAACGACACTGACTGACAAGTTGCAGATAATGTTTTATAAAGGAATGCCCAAAAGGATGCCCATGAGAAGTTTCCTACGCTGCAAATGAGGACCAAGTGACATCAAGTGAACAGCACAACATAGAATAGAGAACGTCCAAGCGTCATTTGTGGTGTTTCTCATACTTTAAACCTTAATTCAACAATAACCCGACCCTAGAAAACAATTAGCTACAACCATCAACCTACTAGCAACAACCCATCACACGCATTAACCCCGATAAATTCCGCAACAACAATACATAAATTAAACCTGCAAGTTCGCATGCCTTCAGAGACTTATATAATCGGAAAAGGAAACACATTCACATAAAATAATTCACAAACAAAATTCATAACTTTAAATATAAACAAAAGTGAATTCATTAATATTTACAAATTTAAGTTTCAAATAAATCTTAAAATTAATATTATCTAAATAAAAAGTGAAATCTCGATAATACATTAATAAAAAAAAATATATATATAATTTATATATGTTGCCATCTGGCATGAAGTTTTGTATGAGCCCTACCAATTAAAACACTTCCCAGAGATATCCCTTTCACCAGCAGCCGTAACAAATGATCTGCCCCCCCCCCCCCAAATGGGTCATTCCGTTGGACATATCAGATTCCCATCCGATCAGGTGTAGAAACTAACAAACAGTCCCTTCTAAGGGACGCACATATAATATAGCATAGCATATGCATACAATAATTATATAAAATTTTACCTCAGTCAAAAAAATATTTATTTACAAACAGAACTGAACTCATACTGAAACGATACATCATGGCCAAGTGACAGTTCGTTAGTATTAAGGAACAAACGGTCACACACCTATCAAGCACAGAGGGTGCCAGAAATCACCTGGAGTTCCAGCAACATCTGTTGATTTGGAAAATGTAGCTTTCCGAATAGGCGGAAGTGTTTTTTTAGTGCACATGTCTTATTCATGGAAGAAAATATCTTCCTTCTGCAATCAATTTTTATTTTTAAAAAATTTTTATTCAGTCATCTATAAATGCAGAACTGGTTACAAGAAACGTTTCTCTGTCAATGTGGGGGGGTTGAAATTGGCCACGACCCTTCAACTAGTTCATTTCATGAGGTAATAGCTGTTATTTCTTGATGGTTTCTTTGCCAGCTTTGTGATCATGAATTTAATGACGAAAATTACTTGTTTGGATATATTCTGTCACTTCTTGTTCATTTTTATCTCAATAAACCATTTTAGACAATATTGTTTAAAAAGTTGCTATTAACACATAAAAAAGATTCCCTAATATTTTGAGTTGTGTGTAAAAATATATTAGGCACAGGTTAAATGTCGATATGATTAATTAGACGTCATAGCATCTCTAAGTGAAAAGAAAAAAAAAGCCTCCACGAGCAATAACTTGAACTGTATTTTGTACCAGGCCAATAATAAGGTGTATGGAATATTCAATGCAACGATTAGAAATGAGTCACCTTGCCACGATATTCGTAAGCCAGTTGAGCAATTCTTACCAACCAACTTCTATAATTCCCTTACAACTAATGTTTTAATTTTTATTTATTCTAAGTTGAATATGCAGTGGGGGTTCGGATTGTCTCTCTACGTTTATTTTGTGCACACATTGGGCTAATTAGACCAGGACCTACATTTTAAAGTGGATTCCGAACCACTCACAAAGATCCATACCACCGCCAGAACTCGAACCTGTAGCCCAAACCAAAGGCCAGAGCGCTAGCTAGTTGGCCATCTAGCTAGCCGCATGCCGTGGAGGAGAAATGTATTGAACCTTAAATTTCTCAAAAGAAACAAGAGACTAAGCTGAATTCTTGTTTATAGAACAAGACAATGGGCTTGATGGTAGAGTGACTAGCGCTCGGTGCCGAAGATTTCGGGTTCAAGTCAAGGCGGTATCATGAATGCTTGTAATGGTTCGGAACTCACTTTAAACAGTGATTTCTAATGTGTCTGTAGAGAGTTGGAAGTAGGGCCTGCTCCGACTCGAAATCTACCAATAGGTAGATGGCCTTGGCCCACCATGGCCAGGGTGGTTAGTTAGAATAAAACCTTACTTATTAACTAGCTAAGAGATAAAAGTCATTGCTAGTGTTCTCTATAAATTTGAATCACCCTGCATGATTAATTTAATCTCTAATTTTTCAAAAATTCGGTGAAACGTAAGAAAATCCGAAAAGCACAAATTCAACTGCTTCACGCATGATTTTAGTGGGTACTTACGTATTAACGATACCTTGGCGACAGACTTGGCGGTTTTTAAGTGTCGCCAATCTAACAGCTACAGATTTGGCGGTTTTTAAGTGGCGGCAATCTAACAGCTACAGATTTGCTGAGTTTTGAAGCCATTTTGTAGTGCTACGAAAATGCATATTTCGGATTTGCCAGAAACAGAACAAGATGCAATTTTACTTTTTCAGGAGCGAAATATTTTACCAAAACAACGAAAATGTCCCAATTAGACTGTTTTGAATCCATGTTAAATTCTATATCGGCCTGTTTTCCACTGAAATCTGTTTGACTACTTTGAGTTTAAATAAAGTGTTTTTGACTACTTTGTGTTTAAATAAAGTGTTTTGAATTTTGAAAGCGTTTTGATTTTAAATGAAGTGTTTTACATATTTTATTATTTGGAACAAAAATTTTTAGTGTAGATTGGCGCCACTTAAAAAAACCGTCAAATCTGTAGTTGCGGTTGGCGTGTGGGCTCTTTATTGGCGCAACTGTCGCCAAGGTATCGTAAATACGTAAGTACCTTATAGTGTTGGCAACTGAAAAAGAAGTCTGCTTAATTTGACTGAGCCATCTAAACTCACATAGAAGCTTCTGTAAATTTTTGGTTGTAAACACTTAATGATGGTGGCCAACAAGTAGTGTTTAACCTCTCTCACAACTATACTGCGACACATAATCGCAGCTGGGAAGAGTAGAGGCATTACTTTCATTTGCATAATGGAAAATTCCGATCAAGTACACTGGTGTGCAAAACTTAAGCAACAATGTAAAAATTTAGCAGATAGTCATGAAATTTCAGAAAAGGAGGTCTGGAGATCAGTACAATAAACACGTAAGTCAGTAGAAACGTCATGCGTATGCAAATATCCGGAACGAAACGTCGGAGGCGACGTGAGCGTACGCAATGTCGGCGCGCGCAGCTCAACAGTAGAATAAAAGGTAGGACGGTGACGCAATTCAACATATTCGCTGCGAGTGCTTGTGAGTCAGTTCGTGAAATATGGCTAGAAGAAATCACCTGGACAACTTCACACGTGGAAGAATGATCGGAAAACTGCAGGAGGGACGTACTGTCACCAGTGAAGCTGCAGAGTTCAGAATCAACAAAAGTGTCTTTTCGCGCGCTTGGAAAGCGTTCCAAACCACAGGTTAGAAAGGTTGGTGGTGGCCACCCGAGGAAGACAACTGCAGAGGATGACCGATATATCGTCCTGCAGACGAAAAGAGGCCGACAGCAGTCAGAAAGCGCCATTGCTCAGCAACTCTGTACAGCAACGGGGCGACAAGTGTCGCGGTTTACTGTGGCCAGACGCCTTCACAAAGTGGGTCTATTCGCCCGCCGTCCTGAACGCTGCCTCCCGTTGAAAGTTGGTCACCGACGCCACCGTTTACAGTGGTGCAGAGAGCACAAAAACTGGACAACTGATCAATGGAGTCGTGCCCTCTCTATGGATGAGAGTCGGTTCTGTACCAGAAGCGATTCTCGACGCGTTTTGATTTGGAGAGAGGTCGGGACCCGGTTTTATCCCAGTAACCTCAAGGAAAGACACCGTTATGGTGGTTGTGGAGTTCTTGTCTGGGGAGGCATTTTGCTGAACGGGCGAACTGAGTTCCATGTTTTCGACAGAGGGTCTGTAACCGGGGATCGCTATTGTGAGGAGGTACTCCTTCACCATGTGCGTCTGATCCGAGGTGCCATTGACCCAGACTTCATTTTTATGGATGACAAGGCACGGCCACATCGGACTCTTGCTGTTGAGGAGCTACTGGAAAGTGAAGATATCACTCGAATGGATTGGCCAGCGCACTCCCCAGATTTAAATCCCATCGAACATGTGTGGAATGCTTTTGGGAGACGCATTGCAGCACGCTTACATCCTCCTGAAAACACCCAACAACTCAAACAGATGCTGATTAAGAAATGGGCATTCCTACCGCAAGAAATGTTGCACCAGCTGGTTCTGAGTATGCGGAGACGGTGCGAAGCAACCATTGCAGTGAGGGGAGGACATATCCCATATTGAGGAACATCTGCTTGTTGTTCTTCCTCTTGGATAGACAACCATACATCACGATACTATGCTTTCAATAAGCATAGTATCGTTTCAATAAGCATAGTTTCAGTTCCGATGCTTTCGTCATCCTTTACGTACATAATACTCTCCCTGATTTCTGAATGTCATGTCTCTCAGATGATTTCTCGTGGAGTTATGACAAAAAACCCATCTGTTGCTTAAGTTTTGCACACCAGTGTAACTGAATCATTGATGAGAGCAAGAATAAACCACAGCATCTTTTGAAAGCTGTGACAGTAGCATACGTCACTAGTATAACAGAATTTGAGTTCTTTGACTCTTTAGATAATACCCAATACTAATGGGTCACTAATGAGATCTCGAAAAATTTGTAATTTTAATTAATTGAACACATTAAATATTAATTGTAAATTTAATTTAGTGTATTAATTGAATAAGTTGTATATTATAAAATTTTTATCGAAACTAATATATTCATTTAATGGCTTTCCTATTTTTGGTTGATTCATTTAATGGATTTTTTTAAAATTTCCTCTTTAAAATTTGCTGCATTTTTATTATATCCTGTAACAAACTAATCAAAAGAGTTAAAAAGGGGGCAAATCTTCTTACAATAGCGTATCAAACCATGCATGAAACAAGACTAGAAACCATAAAAAGTTAAACAATGTAACTTTTTAGTTATATAGTAATTTAGAAATAAAGTTATCGCTGTAATATTCATTGATTTTTGAAACTCCTGTGAAAACTTTTTATCAAAATTATATTGTTAAAAGTATATTTTATGTAAAGTTTGCTGCTGATAAAATACGCGCAACATATAAAGCATTACTCAGGTAGTAAATTTGTTAGTCTATATGCGTATGTAGTGGAATATTTGAAGTTATGAGTTTTTTTTCACTCTTTTAATAAATTAATTCAGTATTTTCTTCATTTGAGAAATAATATTTTTAAATGAAATCTGTTATTGGTTTGTCCTCTAAAATCTATTGAATTAATTAAAAAATATTTATTTAAATTTTTGTGCACATTAATTTTGTATATTAAAGTATACCGAATTAGTTCATGAATTAAATACCATCACTATTAAACTTGCCTCTATGAATATAGATACTGTTTCTCGTTGCTGAATACACATTTAATATACATCTGACTAATAAATACTTCTTTAAGAATACTTATTTTACAATAGAAAAAGCCTTTTCGGGAAGTACTTTCTAGAGAAAATGTGTAAATATACATATCGCACAAAAAAAAAAAAAAAAAAAAAAAAAAAAAAAAAAAAAAAAAAAAAAAATCGAAAAATATCACACAAAGATCTGGTTTGAATACTAACTCAATAGTCAAAACTACGTTCATTAATCACCAAGCCAGTCATAGAGTAATATGAAAAAATTGAAATTAAAAAAATAATTTTATACAGCATGTATGAAAGTCAAAATAATACAAAGTGCCAATCGAAAATTCTTCTTCTTAATTAAACTTAATTTAGAATTTTTTTCATTCCGTATTCATTATCGTTACTTTTGGAATATCAGGTTATACAGAGTGTTCTGCGCGTTTTACCGATTGATATGAAGCTGGAAATTTAGCAAAAAATTTATTTATTTTATCCTCAACATGTTCACAATTCTTTATATTTGTATCTTCCCATGAGCCGATTCTTTTTCTTTTTTTGACCTTGAGAAAAGACATCAGTTGAATTTCAACTTTTTCTCTTTTAGTCAGACTAAGTTAATCGAAATGGTTCTGTATGTTTATAAATAGATGGTTATCTATTTGCACACGCCAAATCTTCCTTCTTTCAAACTGACGGACTTCCTGGTCTACAATTTTTCATGGCCATCTGCGGTGTAGACAAAACATTTTTGATTGCCTAGTTACAAACCAAGTTCTCCTATTTCATAAATCAAACTCATTCTACACACAACTCCAACCATATTATATAAATTTACTAAAATTGTTATTTTTTTCTCTATAGGTACTCTCTATTCTTCATTTTATGGTTAGACTCTATAGTTGATTCTACTTTCACATTTCGGTTACACTCTATGGTTGGCCCTACTCTTTACGTTATAGTTACACTCTATGATTGCGCTTACTCTTCACAACATGATTATTCTCTTTGATGGGCGCCATTTTTCATTTTATAGTTACACATTATGATTGGTTCTACGTTTTACGCTACGGTTGCATTCTATGCTTGGCCCTATTCTTCACGTTATGGTTGTACTATGTGGCTGACTGTACTGTTCGCCCTACTCTTCACATTACTCTCTGGTTTGTCCAACACTTCACGTTGAATCTGATTCGTAGTTTGAAGTGATCAGTTGATACGGAATGAAACTGTATGCAAATGATACGCAAAGAAACTGTATTCAAATGATACGCAAAGAAACTGTATGCAATTGATACGCAAAGAAACTGTATGCAAATGATACGCAAAGAAACTGTATGCAAATGATACGCAAAGAAACTGTATGCAAATGATACGCAAAGAAACTGTATGCAAATGATACGCAAAGAAAAATATTTATGCATAAGCTTTCTATTATACAAAAAAAAAATGCTCTTAAGTAGTTGTACTCTAAATAAGCGCTACTAAGTAAGCTTTTAAGCAGTTCTATTCTGAGTAAGCATTACTAAGTAAGCTTTTAAGCAGTTCTATTCTGAGTAAGCATTACTAAGTAAGCTTTTAAGCAGTTCTATTCTGAGTAAGCTCTACTAAGTAAGCTTTTAGGCAGTTCCATTCTAAGTAAGTTTTTAAGCAGTTTTACTCTAAGTAAGCTCTACTCTTCACGTATCTCTCTGGTTCGTCCTACTTTTTACGCAGAACCTGATTCATAGTTTGAAGTGATCAGTTTAATAAATGATGCGCAAAGAAAAGGATTTATGCAAAAAATTTCTATTATATGAAACAATGCTTTTAAGCAATTTTACTCTAAGTAAGCTCTATTAAGTAAGCTTTTAGGCAGTTCTATTCTAAGAAAGCTCTACTTTTCCCGTTACTCTCTAATTCGCCTTACTCTTTACGTTGAACCTGATTCGTAGTTTGAAGTAATCAGTTTAATAAATGATACGCAATGAAACTATCTGTAAATGATGCTCAAAGAAAAAGATTTATGCATAAACATTCCATTATGTAAAAAAATGCTTTTAAGCAGTTCATGCGATCTATAAATAAGGTTTAAAAAAATGTTATAATGTACAGACAGTTATTTCGATTAGCGAAATCTCCTTTGCCATAAATGATTCCAGAACTCCTCCCATTAATGGAGATATTTCCAAAGCTATCATTTACATAGAATAGGGGGAAAAAATCAGACAGCGTATCAATCGAATGTTTAAAAACAACTACAAGTTCAGTGCATTAATTTTGTTACTCGAAGAAATTTAGAAAACAGGGAAAAATAAACTTTTTATCGATTTGATTAATTTAACCATTTAATCAACTGGAAACCATTTAATCAACGATTTAATTTTCAGGAAAAGTTAACTTAATTCTTTAAAACTGATTACATTTTTTGTATTCTTTTATTGGGCTTTTATAATTTAATGGTTCTTGGTTTTAATTTTCATTATACAAAAAAAAACAAAAAAAAAAACAGATTTTTTAATTATTTTTTTTTAAAAAATGAAAGTTCGGCAACTATTTGTTTTAACTGTCTCATGTTCGTGAGAAGAATTTAATGTATAGAGTCATGAATGGCTTCTACAGCATTCAGATTATCTGAACTAAAAAATATTGAAATTTGAGCACGGACTTTTTTTTCAACTGTCATGTTCGCGAGCAGTGGGTAGCATGCGGTCGGACTTGAACATTTTCTGGTCAGTGAGATTTATCACACTTTTATAACATTTACACTCAAGAGCCAAAACGTTATGACCACCTGTCAATAACGAGTTGGCCCACCTTTGGCGCGCAACACAGCTTCAACCCGCCTTGGCATGGATTAATACTACCACTTAATACCAGTTAAATACCACTTCCACCTGATCACGTGCCTTCACGTCATCCAGGCGAGTTCATTGCAAAATGTAGGGGTGGTCATAATGTTTTGGCTCTTGAGTGTATTTTACAATGGCCAAAGTAGTGAAAACCAATGGATTAAAAACAACTCATTATGTATGCATACATATATTCAAAAATGAACTGTCGAAATGATGAGAAAAAAATTAATAAAAAAAATTAACAATTAATTTTAAAATATTAATATTTTTGCCAATATAGGACAGATATTGCACGATTTATTCGCAGAATAATTAAATTTTATTCTGCTAATTCATGATGAGCATGCATCTTGGAACAACTAATATAACGTTCATAGATACGCACAGTTGACTGTTTATAGCAGAACAAGCCAGGCTCTCCGTTTCAAGTGAAAATTTGCTTTTTGGTTTCGTTTTATATGTTTTTACGTCAGGATAATTATTTTAATATACCTGTGCTTCTACGACATATATATAAAACAATAGCCGCGTAATAACTGCTATTAAATTAAAAATGACTTAATTTAACATTTAAAAATATATATATGTTTAATATCTCTTATTTTCAGTATGACTGCAAAGTAAAGAATAATGGACAAAAATAGAAAGTATATCGAGGAATGGGAAGAAAAGTACTTCATCGTAATTAAAATACAAAATTATATAAAGTTTAATTTGTCGAGAGGTCGTTGCTGTATTTAAGGAATATAATGTTAAGAGGCATTACGAAGCAAAACCTAAGGATTATTTGAAGTTCGATAAAGAAGCGAAACACAATAACACAAAAACAAGTAATATAAAAAAAAAAAAAAAATTCAAGTCACTTCCTACTTTTTTTTCACTCTATTGCAGAAAGTCCTTTATAAATAATTTTCATTCGTTTTTTTAAGTTTATCTGGAGCCATCTATTGGTAGATATATGCAACTTAAACCTAAAAAAAAATTAAATTATTTAATTAAATTTAATGAATGAATTAATATTTGAAAAAACTGTATTCACATCCAGTGTCATCCACTACAGGTTTAAAAAAATGTATTTGAACTCGAGTGGATGAATAAAAGGGATTTTATGAACGACTGTAAATTTGAACAAGATATATATAGGGAGATTTTGAGCTGATACAAGGAATTGAATAATTGCTCGTTATGTTTAAATTTTTCACTCCATAAAAAATGTCTGTAGCGTGTCTAAATCTAATATGGGGATATGTAATTTTATATGCAGCCCGCGGAATTACGATGCATTTACAAAGTGTCCCGCAAAATCATTTGGGTTGTCCACCCCAGGTTTAAATAATAAAATAATTCTTCAGTCGGTTTTGTATTTGCACTTTATGCTTTCAAAATTAACAAATTTATTACGAATTATAGCAGTTCTCCAAAAATTTAATGAACAATTTTACTAAAATTCTTCAGCGATTATATTATTACCAGTCCTTTTCTCTGCTATTTTTTAAACGTAATCTGAGAATTCAAAATCATGAAACATCAACAGTTGATATTGCATTTTTTGTGAAAATCCTAAATTATTTGCTATAGAATTACGTTTCCAGTTAATATTTATATTTTTCAACACAATGTGTCATATATAGATATTAAATCGGGGGGGGGGGATACTATCAAAGAAGGCATACCATATACACTTGAAGCAAAAAATCAAATCTGTTTAAGCAACGCAGATGGCCAATTGGCTAGCACTCTGTACTCTTCAGGTTTGAATCCTGGCTTGGTTTGGGTTGTCGCTCACCCGTCATCTTGTTCACACGAGGGCTAAACAGACCGGGATCTACGGTTTAACGTGGGTTCTGATCCACTCACAAACGTCCATGCCACCGCCAGGATTCGAACCTGACATGTCGAGTTCAATCCAGAATGCAGGAGAGCTGAGATTCCTGTTCACTGGCATTATTGTAGACACTGCTTTCAGAAACATGTAGGCGTGATTGTGAATATGGTGTGTAAAACATCCCTAGTCAGGCAAGCTGATAGAGTTTTCTGGGTTTTCTCCTACACGACACGTAAATGAGTGATATTTACCACTAAAAGTCTTGGTGGCCAAATGTCTGGCGCTCTACCCTTCGATACTACAGGCTTCCGGATCGAATCCTGGTAGTGACATGGATATTTGTTAGTGGATCAGAACCCACGTTAAACTGTAGATCCGTCTAATTAGCCTAAAGTATGCACAGAATGATCGTAAAGCGACAAACCAAACCTAGAAACAGGCACTTGTATCCTAAAGATAATTATGGACGAATGCCGAAAGTCAGATGGCAGTGGAAGTCTTAACTGAGATGTAAATGAGTATTACAATAAGGAAAATTGAAAAGAGATTTACATTCAAAATATGATCCTAATAGTACAGGCTTTAAATATCTGCAATTTCAAAAATCACTAATATTCTATTCACAATTTGAAAAAGTTTATCGCCAAACGGTATACATTGATGCCTTTTATGTTTTTAGGCAGTACAGTATGTACAGATAAAATCATGTGTTTCATGTTAAAGTATTGTTGTGATTTAATTTTGAGGAATCATCTACAAAAAAAGGTGTACATATGTTGAAAATGAATTTTTCCCATTACACTACAAAGATTTTTACAAACCACTGGTTTTGTTGATATTAATTATGGTTGAAATCCTACGATGTTTTCTATAATTTCAAGATTAAAAATCAAATATTTTTTTAAAAACGTTGAAAATGATTATAATACATTTTAGAAAATTTCTTGTGAATATCAAAGGCCCTATCTGATGCACGAAAAATGTGCTTTAATAGAAACATAAACAACGATTATTACATAAGGAGAAGAAAATGCTCAAAAATACCATCGTGCATATCGGGAGTTTATTCACGCGACTTGCTATGGCTATTTTACCTCATCACAACAATCCGCTAAACTGGAACATTTTATATAAAATTTATCTTACCTTTCTAGTCCAACATACTGTAGAGGATATATCCAAAACGTCGGGATATAGCGAGTTAATTCAAATAACCAACATGACGATATGACGCACAAAATCAATAATAGAAACACAGCCGCAAAAAAAAGAAGCTTCTACCAACAACAAAGTACTGAAGTACGGGGAGAAAGTTTTTGCACCGAAGGTACGGTTACTGTTCGAAAGTAAAGTAGTAAAGATTTCGAGTGGTAAACATTTCATAGAGTTCTAGATATAGGACATTTTCGACAGGCAGAGTGTATACGATCTAACAGGCTTACGTCCACAAACTTGAAGTCTGTATGCAAACCAAAACTTCCACTGTAGACTGGAAAGTTTTTTAAAACTTCTGTCATCTATAGTAGATGAACAGCCAGACCTGGTGTAATGTAGATGGCGCAACTGAATTAAAAATCGATATATATATATAAATATATATATATGTTTATGTAAATTGATTTTTAGCTAAGATCGGTGGCTGTTAAGGTTTGGTTTCTCGCTTTACGGTCATCTTGCGCACACGATGGCTAAACATATAGGGTCCTACGGTTTAAAGTGGATTCCGAATTACTAACAAACACCCCTGCCACAGCCAGGATTCGAATCTGACGCCTGTCGTACCGAGCGCCAGAGCGCTAGCCACTTTGCCATTCAGGTCCCACAATTTAAAAGTAAAGTGGTAAAGTGTTCAAGTGATAAATATTTCAAAGAATTCCAGATATACGGCAAAGAGTATAAGATCTAACAGGCCTACTATACGTCCAGTATGCGAACCAAAACTTCGACTGTAGACTGGAAACTTCTTAAAAAATTCTGTCATTCATAGTAGCTGAACAGCCTGACCTAACGTACATGACGCAACCGCGCTGAATTAAAAATTGATTGATATATGCTATGGGCAGTGGCGAATTTAGGTTCAATGGCGCCCTAGGCCCAAGTTAATTTGGTGTCCTTATATATAATAATAATACAGTAGAACCTCTTTAAGTCAAACCTTAATAAGTCGAAAATGTACAAAACTCGAAAAAAATTTTGTTCCCTTCCCTTCAAGCCCCAAAACCTACATGACTCGAAATTTCAACCCTTCATATGTCGAAATAATGAGTCAATCCCCACAAGCCATTTTGGTGTATATTTTCCCTCCGTAACTCAAAAAAAAAAAAAAAATGGACCTCTGTATCTCGAACATTAGCAATGTTTGATTTTACAACCTTTACAACTCGATACCTTTAAGGTTATTTCGGAATTATTTTGTTTTTTTATTGTAGTACATAATATAACTTTTAAGTTGCAAATAAACACGTTTATTGCCTCTGTAACTTGAATTTTTGTTTACACTCATGTCCATAAATTAAGGATAAGGAAGTTCAGGCAAAGAAACAGACAGAAGCAAAACAAATTTGACTTATTTGTAAAGTCTATTTATTCAACAAAAGGTAAAGAGCAAAAAAGATGCTATATGTTTGACATAATTAATAATTAATTGCGATTTTTACTCCCTGGAGCAAATTTCAAAAAGAACCTATTTACAAAAAACAGTATAACATGATTAGTATGATGGTTAATATGGAGTATGTCTCCCGGACGATGTAATACAGGCCTTACAACGCCTAGGCATGCTGAGTATCAAATTATCAATCTCATCTTGGGGAATATTACACCACTCATCAAGCAATGCCCTCCGAAGTTCCGGTTGACAGGTGGGAGGGGGTTGACGGGCTGCAATTCGTCGGCTAAGCATGTTCCACACATGCTCTATTGGATTCAAGTCCGGTGAGTATGCTGGCCAATCCATACGGGGGATATCCTCCAATTGAAGGCATTCGTCTACAATGTTTGCACGGTGAGGACGGGCACTGTCATTCATAAACAGAAATTCAGCACCCATGGCGCCCCGAAACAAACGTACATGCTGTTCCAGAATGACATCCCGATAGATGTGGCCTGTCATCGTTACACTCTGAACATGCAGGTCAGTTCTGGAACCAAGAATAATTCCTCTCCAAACGAGGCATCCTGTTTCACCGTAACGGTGTCGTTCAATGGTGTTCTCTTGGTGGTAATGGGTACCTGGCGCTCTCCATATGGAAGTCCGGCGGGAATCAGACTGCAAACTAAACCTGGACTAGTCGGAAAACATCACACCAGACCACTGTTGCGGTGTCCACAATGCATGCTCTCTACTACAGCTAATCGCAGGCGACAGTGAGTTGCGGTAAGTGGAACACATCTGACAGGCCTACGAGCATATAGACCAATGTACCCTAAGCGTCTGTACACGGTCTGCCTTGAAACTGTCGTACCGGCAGCTGAAGAGAGCTGACGAGACAGGTCTGATGCTGTGCTCCGTCTGTTTCTTTTGGCAGTAACTGCTAAATACCGGTCCTCATTCGGCGTTGTAACTCGGGGGCGACCTGTGCTGTAACATCTACTCACATTACCATCATCTTGGAATCGTTGCCAAAGTCTGGAGGTGACACTCTGGGCGATTTCAAGTTCCTCGGATACTTCCAGCTGGGAATGACCACATTCCAGTCGTCCGATAATTATGCCACGTAAAAAATCATCCAAATGCTTCCTTTGTGCCATAACTATGCGGTTATTGCACTGAAAGGCTTTTAAAGCGCTTGTGAACAATTTTACTTCTTTGCCACCATTCCTTATATATCCTCTTACACTCTCGTCATTGTGACGTACTATCCGCGCCATCTGGTGGTTTCCTGTAATTTGCATATTCTTCTTCAAGTGTGTGATAATTCTACAGGTGAAATTTTTATTTTAGAGTTCAATTTCTGTGTGATTCTGAATTATCCTTAATTTATGGACATGAGTGTATTTTACCTCTCTAACTCAAAATAAGCTAGAAAGAATCTAAACCTCTACAAGTCGGATATTTCCTCACAAAATCCGAAAACTCTATAACTCGAATTATTTGGCGTCTCCCTTGAAGTTCGACTTACACAGGTTCTACTGTAATACGAATATTAATAATGGATTCGAATTAAATTTAGGTATTGAATTTAGGCATGAATTAAATATATATATTTGATATAACAACTAAACATACTATTTAGAATAAATCGCTTTTAATTAAGAAATAAATCATGTATATCTAATTAATCCTATAATATATTTGTTTCTTGCTTTCATCCGTGCGAAAGCATTAATGACATCTCATACTTACCTAACTTCTTGAACTAATTGTGCTTCAATGTTTGAGCCTATTTTGTTATAATTAATTTTGTTATAACTATTTTGTTATAAATTATTTGTGATTTTCCAAGTTTTAGTACGACCTTTCTAAATTGATCATGGTAATCTGTGAAGGACGCCTCACATTACGTTAAACTATAAAATTTTTATGAGAGATTAAAAAAAAAAATAATAAAGTTTTTGAGTGACCTGACAGAGGTATTATTAAATATGGTGAATTAATATTTTGTGTTTTAATGATGAGCAAGCAAACGCTACATTTAGATCTTTTAAGAAAATTTATGAAAACTCTAACGTCAATAAATAAATGCTATACTTAACGAAAATTGTTTTAGTACCTATTTGTAAGAAATTTAAAATTTTACTATTTGCACGATTAATTATTTTGAAAAATAATTATATCCATTAAAAATGGTTTAATCTTGTTGTTTACCAATTTTAGTTAAAATCTTTATCTGTATTCTTTTAATAACCATATTGGACAATCGTATCGTCATATTCCAGTCATTGAAATATTATAAATGAATATTAGTAATTTTGTCGGTATTTTTTTTATATTTCTGCGAGAGCTTAACCTCATTAACCTTCCGTGTCTCTTTTACCCAATTTTACTCAGAAATTTATTACTCCATACATCTTCGCATCTCCAGGTTTTTATTGAATTCGTTGTATTCTAGCCGTCGTCACTGACGGAGAGCACAATTTCACCCACATCGCTATTGAACTGTAAAGAGATATATAGGTTCAAGGAAAAGTGATATGGTGTTCTGTGGTACAAGTTATAAAGTAATCTACCTTGTAAAATCCAAAAGACCTCCTTTCACACTGCAAAATAGTTCATGTGAGACGAGACTATCAGACCATTCAAATCAGACACTAAAAGAAAAATATTATTTACAACAGGGGCGGACATTTTTCCGGCCAGTGAAATTGATCACACTTTTACAAAATTTATTTATTTTATAATGCCCAAAGTAGGGAGAACCAATGTATTAAAAAGAATGCATTATATGTGCATCCCTATATTAAAATTTAACTGTCGAAATGATGATAAAAAATTAACTTTGATTTTAAAATAACAGTCTTGCGAATATAGGACAGATAGTGCCTGTTTTATTTACGAATTTACAGTTGTGAATTTACAGAATAATTAAATTATATTCTGGGAACTCACAATGCACTTGCATCTTGGAGCATCTAATATAACAGGTTCTATGTTTCAATTTAAATGATCTCAGTGACGCAGTGACCACCAATAGATACGCACATTTGATTATAAACTCATGTTTGTGAAAATTGCAACACCATGAAGGACTTACGCGAGTGAGCTCAAATTTTCAGGAAATGCAAATTAGCGCATGATATGCAAATGATCAGAATTTCAAATCCGTAGCGCCTGTGTATGCTGAGCATTGCCCTCTGAACGACGGATGGATCCGAATAAATAGACGGCTGTAGCGAGGCGTGTATGGTTATTGGTGGCTATCGGATAGTGGTAAACGTTAGCTTAATCGTTACTTATGCCTCTTCGCGAGCGAGATTTGAACAACTGACAGAGTTTGAACGGGGAAGAATCATCGGCCTTCGTGAAGCTGGATTGTCTTATCGTGCAGTAGCCACTCCTGTGCAGCGTAACAGCAGCACAGTGATGCGTCTTTGGAAGCAGTGGGCGGACGCGTGTCGGACAACTCGGAAATCCGGGAGTGGACCCCGAAATGTGACGTCAGCTCGCGATGATAGACACCTGGGCCACATGGCGCTGACGGACCGTACAGCTTCCTCTAGACAATTGGCAGCACAGTGGTCAATAGCTACAGGTGTTTCATTGTGTGCTTCATCAATTCGTAGACGTCTGCTGCAGCGTGGACTGCGCGCAAGGACTCCTTTATACAGGATCCCTCTCACGCTAAACCATCGCCGCCTGCGGCTACAATGGACCGCTCAGCATAGAGACTGGCGTGCTGATTGGCAGCATGTCGTGTTTTCTGACGATTCCCGTTATAATTTGTGGTACCATGATGGCCGCATTCGTGTCAGACGCTATGCCGGTGAACGCCACCTTCCGGACTGCATTTTCGAACGCCACAGTGGACGAACACCCGGAGTTATCGTCTGGGATGCCATAGCATATCATGGACGATCTCAATTGCTAAGAATTGTGGGCAATCTGAACCGCAACCGGTAAAGTTCTACAGCCCCAAGCTGTTCCCTTCCATCAAAGCTTACCAGGCGCTGTATTTCAACAGGACAATGCCCGCCCTCAAATCGCTAGGACTGTTCAATCCTTCTTTGCAACGCGGCAGGTACAGCTTCTTCCTTGCCCTGCGTATTCCCTGGATATGTCGCCGATTGAACATGTGTGGGATTTCGTTGGTCGGCGTCTCGCTCGTGATCCTCGTCCTGTTGCTTCTGCAGACGAACTTTGGGTGCGCATACAAACAATATGGAATGCTCTTCCTCAGGCAGACATTCAAAATTTGTTTGACTCCATGCCCCGTAGTGTAGCAGCACTTATTGCGGCGTGTGGTGGCTACACAAAATACTGATTCCGATCTCTTGTTATTGTTTGTTTGCTTTGAACATTTAATCCTTTATTTGTACCACTACCACTCAACTGTGTATTAAATTTCAATCAATTATGATGATTCCTTCATGGTGTTGCAATTTTCACAAACATGAGTTTAGATAGCAGAACAAACCAGATTCTTAGTTGAAGTTGTTATTTGGTTCAACTTCCACCTGCAAATCGTTTTTTTTTTTTAAATGAAACTGACCCAACACAAAACACGCTCAAACATAAAGGTCGCTAACCTGTAACACCCATTACGATGTGAAAATACTCAAATTGAGATCGATTTGCAAAAGCTAAGCGAAAGAGTGAAGAAACAATAACGCACTAGTGAATTAAATATTTTTTAATGATTTCATTTTTTTTATTTCGTTTATAATTTTATATTTTTTATGTTTCATTTTTAGTGTTATATATTTCTTTAAAATATTTCAACACTTGTTAATTGAATTTTTGCAGGATATTAAAATGTGTAATCTAATCGACATTTAATATTTGTTTTAAAACTGGTTAAAATTCACTTAACAGAATAACTGTCGATTTGTATGGTAGCTATCGTCAGAATGGAAAAAGGAACTTGTTTCTTATTGCTATAGTTAATGGTTGTTAATGTTACACTTTATTGTTAATTTTTATTTCAGATATTATTTTACATTAATTCTCACGGGCTTACTATAAATTATATACTACTTTTGATATCTAATACAATGAAAACCAGCAATATTACCTTTGTAAGTATAAAATAGATATTAATTTTTTAACAGATTTGGTAAAAAATCTAGAATCATGTACCCTTTGTGCCAAATGCATCGCCAAGTAAGCATAGTAATATGCACCAGGTAGCTTTCGCGGTAAAATGATATTAATACAGAATCCTTCACTGGTATGCCAAATCGCCAAGTAAATAATACAAAATGGCTGCCGAATTTCGGCATCATTGTAAAACGCTCATAGTAAAATTTATCGCCGAATATTGCTAATACGCCAACATTAGTAACCAAACAGCTAAAAAATCAAAGTTTTTTTTTAAAAAGTGCTTTTAGGCCAAAGTTTATCGTTTTAAAGCCAAATATTATCACTATCCTACCAAAATTTAAATTATTGAAATGATTTATCTTCAAACTTTTTCATAAAGTGAATTTTGTTTTTTAAATTGCTTTAATGCCAAAAGTTAATACTTTATCGCCAAATTTTTATCACTGAAATAACTTTATTCCTTGAATATTTTTGCGCCAAATGCTCTAGCTTGAACACCAAAATATATCATTATCTCACCAAAGATTTATCTTAACTGTTTTTACCCCAAATTTAATCGCTTTATCACCACATTATTATGTGGAATTATGTTTTGCTAACTCTCATAAATGTACCATTTAGATAAAGATAATAATCGTTGATATGATAAAAATACGCTAATACTGAAATTATTCGCTAATACGGTACATTTTTTCTCTATTATGTAAAAAAAGAAAAAAAAAATTCTTACGATGCCGAATTCGAAAGATAAAACAAAATCATTTAAAAAACGGGAGGGGGGGGGGCGGAGAAAGCCAAAAATAACTTACATTTTATTCTGATATATGCTATGTTGAAGGCGAAAATGATCTTTTTATTGACTTACTAACACCTGTCAAATGTATGAAGAAAACAAGAACAGCAACAGAAAAATTTCATACGTTCTAGCAGCCTTTTTCTTCGTAACTAATGCTCTAAATTAAATAGTTACATTTTTCAGCGTGAATTCAAATAACGGTTGCCACAAAACCTTAACTATGTCAACAGCATTAAAAAGAAACATCACAAAGCCAAACAATTTAATGCATTCGATCGACATTTTCGCCGTGAACTAAAGTTTGAAAAATAAAATGTAGTATTTCTTCGCGCAAATTCAAATAGCGGTTGTTATAAAACCTTAATTATGTCAACAACATTAAAGAGAAAACAATTATTTGATAATCAAATATAAATTATGTTTTAAGTTTAGTTAAGTTTTTCTTGCTTGATTCGTATTTTTATGAGTGGAAACATCATAAAAATCATTTATTTTCTGCCTCAGGGGCCGACATATGTTATAAGAACAATCTCAGAATAATCAGAATTTCAGAATTAAATCAGAATATAAATTAACAGGAATATACACTGGTGTGCAAAACTTAAGCAGCAGGTGGGTTTATTGCCATAACTTCACGAAAAATCATCTGAGAGACATGACATTCAGAAATGAGGGAGAGTATTATGTGCGTAAAGGATGACGAAAGCATCGGCGCTGAAAAAGGAATACAATGCATACGGTATGGAATTAAACAAAAACAAGCTTTATTGAACGCGTAGTATCGTGATTTATGATTGTCTATCCAAGAGGAAGAACAACAAGCAGATGTTCCTTAATATGGGATATGCCCTCCCCTCACTGCAATGGTTGCTTCGCACCGTCTCCGCATACTCAGAACCAGCTGGTGCAACATTTCATGCGGTAGGAGTGTCCATTCCTCAATCAGCATCTGTTTGAGTTGTTGGGTGTTCTCCGGAGGATGTAAGAGTTCAGCTGCATCTCCCCAAAGCATCCCACACATGTTCGATGGGATTTAAATCTGGGGAGTACGCTAGCCAATCCATTCTAGTGATATCTTCACTTTCCAGTAGTTCCTCAACCACAAGAGACCGATGTGGCCGTGCATTGTCATCCATAAAAATGAAGTCTGGGCCAATGGCTCCTCGGAACAGACGCACATGGGGAAGGAGTACCTCCTCTCACAATAGCGATCCCCGGTTACACACCCTCTGTCAAAAACGTGGAGCTCAGTTCGCCCGTTCAGTAAAATGCCTCCACAGAGAAGAACTCCAAAACCACCATAACGGTGTCTTTCCTTGAGGTTACTGGGATAAAACCGGGTCCCGACCTCTCTCCAAATCAAAAAGCGTCGAGAATCGCTTCTGCTACAGAACCGACTCTCATCCGTAAAGAGGACACGACTTCATTGATCAGTTGTCCAGTTTTTGTGCTCTCTGCACCACTGTAAACGGTGGCGTTGGTGATCAACTTTCAACGGGAGGCAGCGTTCAGGACGGCGGGCAAATAGCCCCCCTTTGTGAAGGCGTCTGGCCACAGTAAATCGCGACACTTGTCGCCCAGAGTCGCTGTACAGAGTTGCTGAGCAATGGCGCTTTCTGACTGCTGTCGGCCTCTTTTCGTCTGCAGGACGATATATCGGTCATCCTCTGCAGTTGTCTTCCTCGGGTGGCCACCACCAACCTTTCTAACAGCTGTACCTGTGGTTTGGAACGCTTTCCAAGCGCGCGAAACGACACTTTTGTTGATTCCGAACTCTGCAGCTACACTGGTGACAGTACGCCCCTCCTCCAGCTTTCCGATCATTCTTCCACGTGTGAAGTCGTCCACGTGATTTCTTCTAGCCCTATTTCACGAACTGACTCACTGGCACTTGCAGCGAATATGTTGAATTGCGTCGCCGTCCTTCCTTTTATTCTACTGTTGAGCTGAGCGCGTCGACATCGCGCGTTTTGCGTACGCTCACGCGCCTCTGACGTTTCGTTCCTGATACGCATACGCATGGCGTTTCTACTGACTTACGTGTTCAATGTACTGATCTCCAGACCTCCTTTTCTGCAATTCATGGCTATCTGCTAAATTTTTACATTGTTGCTTAAGTTTCGCACACCAGTGTATATTTATGTTCTTTTTTTACTATAACTAAAAAATTCTGCAAATAACTATAGTAGAAATAGTCATTATATTGCTCCGAAAAAGAAGTAGTCACGAAATCCTCTAGAGTATTGTAACCCTAAAGAAATTGGCAGAACATTGGAGAAATAGTCCAGGTTGCAAGATTGGCGACTTCCTCACGGGTACAGTATTCTAGATTTCAAAAGCAGATTTTTGTGCATTCAGCTATAAAATCGTATAAAATGCCTATTTTTTCATATTAAAATAAGTCCATTAATTTATGAAAACCTTTCAAACTGTTTCACTTAATTTAACTAAAAATTCGAAATTTTTTTTAAAGAGTGATCTTGTAAGGAACTAATATGCTTTTAAACATGAAACATGGAGTATTACATAAAAGGTGTAGGAATTATAACTAAAAAAAGACAAACAAGTTGCTACATAATTATTTATTACATGAAGCAGCCTCTACTGATATAGTTTTCACACTTAACATACAGCAGTTTTTGCCTACAAGGAATGAAGAAATCTCCAATTTGCGAAACATTCATTAAGTCATAACATGCAATAAATTATAATTAAATATACCATAATAATGCTTACGATTTCTACAAGATATCAGTGATGGTCATGAAAGGACATTTACAGTTGAAATGACATTAATTTTGACTGTTGAATGAATGTTAATTTTATTAAGTGAATGTTAACATTTATATAATAGTGATCTACACAAATATTTATTCTAATTGTGATAAACGTGTTAAAAATAGAAAATGAAGTTTTAAAATGCTCAATTCTGAAATTTTACATTTCTTTTTATTAACAATAGATAAATACACAAATTTTACCATAAAATCCTTAGCAACATGTTTCTTCACAGACGTAATTATGTTTTTTTAATTTATGAATAAGAAGTCATTCTATATCATTTTTAAAAAATTATTTTCTTAACCTTATTGCAAATTTTTCAATTTACATTTAACAAACACACAAAATAATTAGTAAAATTTCAGATATTACATTCATTATTAAGGATAATCAAAAACAATTAAGTTGTCAAATTTTTCATTACGTATTTTGAGTTAAAATATTTTGTTATATCTTGATATGCAGGGTGATTATAATTAAAGTTCCACATTCAAAATGCTGTAAAAAAAGAACCACTCTCCACAATGAGTTCAAATTTGAACTGAAGATACTTGAAGAAGGGGAAAACGGTACGTCATCAAAAAAGGGTTCCCAAATTTTTCCCACCCAAGTGGGTATGACCTTGCCGTGGTGGATGGGCTTTCCACTCACAGTGTCACAACTGTTGAATGACTTTTAAGTCATTTTCTCCGTCAAAAAAACTGAATCAATCAAGCATATTGAATACTGTAGTTGGTTTCATGTGCAACTCATGTCAAATATGTTGTAAATTTCATTCAAAATATCACTGGCAGCGAATTCACTTTCTTTATGCTGCTTACAGCTCCATCTATTAATATACTTTGGAACTTTTTATGCCGTACTGCGTCCCCCTTCTTCAAGTATCTTCAGTTCAAATTTGAACTCATTGTGGCGAGTGGTTCTTCTTTTACACATTTTTAGAGTGGGACTTTAATTATAATAACCCTATATTTTATGATAAATAATGTAATTATATAATTTGATTCACTTTTAGCTTTAATTCATTTTTTTCTCTGCTTTTAGTTTTCCATTATGGAATGTATTTAAGACGCTAAGATATCTTCTATAATTACTACAAATATTTGAATTTTTTTCACGATTACTAATTATAATATGTTTCTTTATTCCATGCATGGAATAAAAAAAAATTTGTAATTAGTTAATTTTTTTTTTTACAATGCAAATTTAGTTTGAGTTTTTTTTCTGAGATCACGAGTGAAAAATATTTGTTTACATCAATTTGCTTATACAAGGTAATTAAACATTTTACAGTGATGAAAAAGAAATTTTTATTAAAAGCAATAAAATTTTTGAAAGAAATATGAATTTTAAATATTTAAAAAAAAACTTCGAAAAAAAATATTTTGTTCAAAAGAAGTCTCTCCTGTCTTTTTTTCTGTAGTATATAATTTATGCAGATTTAAATCATGGATATATAACAAACTTATGGAGATTATTATGGACATAACTTAAATATAAAAATTGGAATTTATCTGTAATCTAAATTAGGAGCCTCCATTTTAAATTAAAGAATAACTATGTAAAGATAAACATATTTCCTGGATTTTTTGGTAAATAATCGTAAAGAAGGTTAAAGCATATTTAAATACCTTTCATATTCAAATAACAATTAATTTTATATGCATTTTACTTTTGACACATAATAAGAGACATAAACATATTTTAAGCAAACATGCATAAATATGTGTATAGATATTGTTCATCTATATCTTGGCCAGTCTGGTTTATGTACATTTCAGTGCTCTGTAGTCACATTGACCGTATAAATATGTTTAAACCACATATATATATCAGGAAAATCGTATGATATGCAAATCAGTATTGGAGTCTTTCACTTGCATAGGAAATGAAGCAGAACTGTGAATAAATTTTACAAATATATAGCTTGTTAAATTACTATAAGTGTTTTCTTTAAATAGATAAAAACTAAATAGAGGACATGATAATAAATTAAAAAAAGTTTGTTCTGCATATTGAAAATATGTTTCCTGTACATCTTGTTAACTATGTGTTGGATTTACAGTTTAAATATATTATGTTGGGGAAAAAGAAATCCATTATTTTTTCGTTAGAGGGCTGTAGTAATCGATATCTCGTAAAGTATCAGTCAAACAATTTCAGATTCCTGCTCGTTTGAAAGGTGATATTTTGTACTAAAACAATTCTTTTTTCGTTTGGTCCATTCAGTTGTGAGTTATAGGGTGTTAAAAATGGAAGTCAACATAAAGAACATTCTATGCATTTTACAGTTTTTATTTGATAAATGCGATTGAAGGCGAATGTAATTGTAAATGGTGCTTATGGTCCTGATACTGTAACAGATAATTACGGGTAATTTTGGTTTCGTTTATTCAGTTCAGGTATTTTTGATTATAAGGATGTACCTCGCACAGGTAGGCCCGTCGTCGAAAATGTCGAAGAAATAATCGAAGTTGACCAGCATGTAAGCAGGTGTAGCATCGCCCAGGAGCTAGAGATCGACCACAAAACAGTTTCAAACCATTTCCACAAAGCTAGACTCAAAAAGCAGCTTGATGTATGGGTACCACACCAATTAACACAAAATAACATGATGCATCAAATTTCTATCTGTGAAGTCTTGGTCAAACGGAATGAGATCGACCCATTTCTTAGACGGATGGTAACTTTGGATGAGAAAGGGGTCACATACGACAACACTGTGCGAAAACGATCGTGGTCAAACTAGGACTAACGGCCAGGAAGGTTCTGCTGTACATTTGGGTCTTAAAAAGAATAGTTTATTATGAGTTGCTTCCATATGGCCAAACACTAAATTCGTATCTTTACTACTAATAAGTAGACAGTTTGAAGCTAGCGATTCACCGGAAACGGTCAGAGTTGGTCAACATGAGAGGTGTTGTGTTCCATCAGGACCACGACAGGCCACACACCTCTATAGTAACTCGCCAGACCTCTATAGTGACCTCTGTAGTGATTCGCCAGAAATTCCAGGAGCTTGGTTGGTAAGTTTTGTGGCATCCATCATATAGTCCGGACCTGACATCAAGCGATTACCATGTTTTTCTTGTATTGCAAAACTTTCTTAGTGATAAGAAATTGGCATCAAAAGAAGATATTGAAAATCGATTACTAGAGTTTTATCTTTAAAATGGCAACAAATTACAGAAAAAAAACGGTGCATATTTGACTAAAATTGGTAATTCGAAGCATGTTAAATAAAGTCTTGAAGTTCACTTAAAAATAATGGATTTCTTATTGCTCAACATGTTATTAAGGTAAAATTTATTTATTAAAGAATTTTATTAATTTGATTATTTATTTTTATGTGAACAAAAAGAAAAATAATTAAAACGACAAATTAATGTATACTTAAAACAATTTCACATGCATCATCACATATAATTTTAATCATGGAATATTGATTTAGTTATTTTTTCAATTATTCAAAAACATTTTAAATTTCATTAAAAATTTACATATTTATAACAAATAATTTAGTTATATGAAATGAGACAGTTATAAATAGATTAATCAGCTAAATATGATACACATTGTCTTATTTACATTATTTGTTGCTCTAATATGATATAGTATATGGATTCAATAAATAAAAATCTTCTCTTTCAAAAATCTAACTAAAAATGTCATCTTTCAATAAATAAAAATTAATAATTAAAAAAATGGAAGCAACAATTATTGTAAAGAAATTATTTAAAAATTGAATTAATGAGAACCATAAAATATTATGCACAAATTTAATAAATGATAATTTTAAAAATATTCTATATATTTCAAATAAATATGTGTCTGTGCATCAGCATATTTACTTTAAATTAGTTACGTTACCAAAAATTTATTAAATATTGTTATTGTAGGAAAGATAATAGTAAAATTTTAATTATATGTAATCTTGTCTACAAAATTTACGTTAAATTAAAATATTTCAAGTCGAAACTGAAAAAAAAAAAAGAGCTATTTAAATTTCGTTCATATATATTTCTACTAGAAGTACTTACACACTTCCAAACCTTAAACTCGAATACTTCTTTTGGAATAGCTTCATAAAATATTTCTCAGTTTTTTTAGAACAGAGGGGGCCAACCCGCGTCTCGCCTTGAACATTTTTCCGGTCCGTGAGATGTATCACACTTTTAGAAAATATATTTATTTTATAATGGCCAAAGTAAGGAAAACCAGCGTATTAAAAAATGCATTATGTGTGTATCCAGATATTTAAAAATGAACTGTTGAAATGATGAGAAAAAATTAACTTTGAATTAAAAGTAATATTCTTGCGAATATAGGACTCTAATATTCAGACGAATATTCTTGCGAATATTGCCTCTTTTATTTATAAGTTCACAGAATAATTAAATTATAATCTGCGAACTCATGATGCGCACGCATCTTGGAACATCTAATATAACAGGTTCTACGTTTCGCTTTAAGTGACTTCAGGGAAATACCTAAATGTGCAAACACCCAAATTGAGATCGATTTGCAAAAGCTAAGTGAAACAAATATCGCTCTAGTAAAATAAATATTTTTAATGATTTCCTTTTTTTTTTATTTCGTTTATACTTATATATTTTTTATATTTCATTTTTAGTGTTATATATTTCTTTACAGTGTGCGTTTAGTATCATTATTACTATATTACGTATGTTTACATGTAAGAATAAAAGTATACACAATAATAATAACTCATTATGTTTTAGTTTTTCAATTCAAAAAATAGCGGACCTATAGCGGGTCTCAATCTAATATGAGGATATATAATTTTAAATGCTGCCCGTGGAGTTAGGATGCATTTCCAAAGTGGCCCTCAAGATCGTTTGGGTTGTCCACCCCTGCTTTAATTACTCCAAGGAATTCTCTTGACACTACAACTGTTGAAACATATACATTCAAATTATTGCTATTTTATTCCTACAAATACAAAATTTAAATAACACTTATTAAAATCTAAAAAAAAATATATACTTCGTTAATAAAAATATATTAAAAGTAAAAAATTTAATTAATGATGAATACAAATGAAAAACACGTATATTGAAAACACATAAAATAAAACTGAATGATAAGATTTTCTTAATTTTTTTTTTTGTAAATATAATTAACACTGAATTCATAAATAAACATATAAAATTTTTTTTAAAGGTACAATAAATTGATATATGCTTACATAATGACAAACATGCAGTTGAGTATTATATAATACATTTTCTTTCAACGTATCTATATTATAAGAAGGGGAAGTGATTACGAAGTGGATATACAACACTTAGATTTGTAAATAAGTGTATTTAAGATTTAAGTGCATATTTCAGACATCACAATATAAATGCAGTAAACACACGTATTATTAATATAAACATCCATATATGCATGCATAATATTTAAATGATCAGTAGAGTTACAATGCACTTTCAGAAAAAAAAAATCATTGCTTATTGTATCATACAACACCAAAAATTATATATTTAAAACACGCAGTGCTTAGAATAACATTGTTATTATGTCATAAGTTTTTATTTGTACTTAAGTACTCTTGAAATAAACAGTTAAGTTTACACATAAATTGATAATAGGTGCATAAAACATTATTTTTATCAAAAAAAAAGTTTATTATAACTAAATAATTAGAAAAATTATTTAACAAATATATATCAAACTGATTAAAAACAATGTTTTTAGGAATGAATTATTTAAACAAGTATAATTTTTTATCTATCCTAAAAATTAATCTAACTAGGGTTAAGTTAATTGAATTTATTAACAATATCCGAATATTCCTGTTCAATACTTATTTAACAATGGATTTCGGTGAAGCAATACTGTCCTAAGTGAAGTAGTTTAAAGAATATAAAAACATATTTTGTATCATAAAATAATTTTATTTTATTTATTTATGTTTTTCTTAGTGAATTGAAAAATTAAATTCGAAAAAAAAAAATATATATATATTTTAATCAGTTTCTCTTTATTTCAACAGGCATTTAAAAAACCAAAACAAAAATATCAACAATAATCAAAACCAAAATATTATTTTTATTTTTGTCAAATATTCTCACATAAGAATTAATATTTTATAATGTACTAAAATATATTATTATTATTATAAGTATCATAACCAAAATTTTATTTTTATATTTTATTCATTTGTCAAATATTCAAACAAGAATTAATATTTTATAATGTACTAAAATATATCATTATAATTAAAAGTTTCAGAACCAAAATATTATTTTTATATTTTATAATGTACTGAAATATATTATTATTATTATAAGTACCAGAACCAAGTAATTATTTTCATATTTTATAATGTATTAAAATATATTATTATTATTATTATAAGTATCAGAACCAAAATATTATTTTTATATTTTATAATGTACTAAAATATATTATTATTATTATAATTATCAGAACCAAAATATTATTTTTATATTTTGTAATGTACTAAAATATATTATTATTATTATTATTATCAAGTATCAAAACCAATTTTAAAAATATTTTTAGTGCATTTTTACATCCTTTATAAATTGCAGACTCTTATTGATTCATGAGACACTATCGGAAAAATTGCGTATCACATCACAATACGAGCGACAACAATCACAACTCACATTTATGTAGCGTCACAAAGAGTGTCTATCATATCGAGGGGTCCAGCGGCACTGATGTACATATAAATTATGCGGGGTTCACGACACTGTAAGCAGGGGAGTGGGGATTCCAGAAAGTCACTCAGACTGCATCGTCGACCATGACGGCTGTGGTGACCGTGGTGTATCGGGTCGGTATGTTGGGTCTCGCCTTCTGTCCTGCAAATCAAAAAAACAGACAATGCATAAATTACGTTACAATTTAGGATTCAATGTTATAATTACGTTATTATGATGTCATAATTACGTTACAATCTAGAATTCAATGTTATATTTACATTATTATAATGTTACAATTTAGGATTCAATGTTATAATGTTACAATTTAGGATTCAATGTTATAATTATGTCAATATAATGTTACAATGTAAAATTCAATGTTATTATTACGTTAAAATTTAGGATTCAATGTTACAACAACGTTACAATTTAGGATTCCATGTTATAATTACGTTACGATTTAGGATTCAATGTTATAACGTTAAAATTCAGGATTCAATGTTATAATTACGTTAAAATTTAGGATTCAATGTTAAAATTACGTTATAATTTAGGATTTAATGTTATAATTACGTTACAATTTAGGATTTTCAATGTTATAATTAAATTTAAATTTAGGATTCAATGTTAAAATTACGTTATTGTAATGTTAGAATTAAGTTACAATTTAGGATTCATTGTTATATTCAATATATAAAAACCAAAATTTCATCAGAGTATCTTGCATAGAATGCAATTCTTGTTTCAAGAATCTCTCAGAATGCAGGCATTGTTGTAAATTTTTTGCCGACAATTTAAATGTGCTTGCATAAAGAATAGTATTTAAAAATAAACAGAACAGTTTTATTTCTACCCATTTTTTACTTTACGGAACACACTACAAACTTTATTATAAATGTGTTTTTAGCAAATCAAATTTGCTTGCATATCGAATTATATCTACAAATAAATAAAATAGTTTCATTTATAATCATTTTTTACTTTAGGGAATACACCACAACCATTGTTATAAATTTATTTCCAGCAAAACAAATTTGCTTGTATATCGAATTGTATTTAAAAATGAATAAAAGAGTTTTATTTATACCCATTTTTTACTTTACGGAATACACTATAATAATTGTTATAAAATTGTTTCTGGAAAATCAAATTTGCTTGCATATCGAAATATATTTAAGAATAAATAAAACAGTTTTATTTATATCCATTTTTTACTTTACTGAATATACCACATCCTTTGTTATAAATTTGTATCTAGCAAATCAAATCTTCTTGCCTATCGAATTGGATTTAAAAATAATAAATATAATAATAAATAAATAAATAATATAATATTTATAAATAATAATAATATATTTTATTTATACCCATTTTTTACTTTACGGAATACATCAAAACCTTTGTTGTAAATTTGTTTCATAACAAATTACACACAAACATACTAATGAAATAATTTTATTTATATCCATGTTTTGTTTTTCGAAATATTCATAATAGCCACAGATTACAATCTTACAAATTTGTTTCTAGTGAATTTGGTCTGCTCGCATGCCGAATTATACACAAATGAAAACAGTTATATTTACATAAATTTTTTACTTTACAAAATATCCACATAAGACAATAAGATACAATACTTGTTGTAAATTTTCTTCCAGCTAATTTAATTTTATTGTATGTTGAATTGTACACGAAAATGAAACAACTTTCTTTACATTATAGAATACTGACAGAATCCCACTGAATATAACACTTGTTGTAAATTTATTTCAAGTATAACAAATTTTGCTTACATATCGAATTTTGCTTACATATCGAATTTTGCTTAATTTGCTTATATTTATTAACTTTGCTTACATATATTGCACATTTTTTGCTATTTTTTTAATAATTTTTTAAAAATTTTACAGAATACTACAATCTCACGGAATTTTGTTTCAAACATGGAAAATAAATAAATAAAAATTCTTACATATCAATTTATATACAAAAGTCCTAATGAATCTATTTTTTAAATTCATACTTTACTTGAAATATCCATAGAATTCCATAGAATACCCTAGAATTCAAGATAATGTTGTCAATTTGTTTCTAGCAAAATAAATTTGTTTGAATATCACCTTATATGGAAAAGCCCAAACGAATCTATTTTTTATATTCCTATTTGACTTGAAATATCATAGAATTACGCAGAATACAAATAGAAATAAACAAACAGAAATCGAAGCAACAATTTCGACATACGCTTTATTTTACTATGATAGATATTAATTTCTGAACTTTTTAATTTTTCTAAAAAAATTTAATTTTATATAAAAAATATATATATTTTTTTAAATTTCAGTTTTTCAATTTCTTTAGACATACATTCGTAAAAAAAGGAGAATCTTTTTGTCAATCGGTCTGCAAGTTTGTATGTGTGTGATTGAATTCTACTTTTGCAAGGTTTTGTCAAAAGATGGTCTGATAAAACTATTTTCTGCAGAAATAATACTTTAAAATCAGTTTCTCGACAAATCGAAATATAAAAAAGGAAGGGATTTCATATTATCCCTGTTGCTATTCTATTTCAATTCAATTTGGTTTTGACAAAAAAAAGAATTCAGTTTATTTTCCAAAAAAAAAAAAAAAAATTTTTTTTCACTTTCACCTTAATATCGTATTCTGGGAAAAAAATTCATTTCCCTTTCACACACAAATAATTTTGTCAATTTTTCGCATTATCTGTAGAAATTTATAGAAAAAAAAGAAACATTTCACAATTTTTGAAAATATTTGATAGTTAAATTAATACTTTTCCGAATTTTGAATGCATTAACATTTTAAATATTAAAAATGTATGGTGATACGCTACTTACGTATTAACGCCACCGTAGCTACAGATTTGGCGGTTTTTAAATGGCGCCAATCTACACTTAAAATTTTTGTGACAAATCATAAAATATATAAAACACTTTATTTAAAATCAAAACATTTTCAAATTTCAAAACACTTTATTTAAAAACAAAGTAGTCAATCGGATTTCGGTGGAAAATGGGCCGATATAGAGTTTTACATAGATTCAAAACAGTCTCTATTTTGGCCCATTGGCAGCTCTTTATTGGCGCATTAGCGCCACTTCTTCTGTGGTGGCGTTATATAACCAGTGATACATTACAGGGCCATCTATTAATACACTTGGGAACTTTTTTTTTTGATGCCGTACCGTTTCCCCTTTCTTCAAGAAGCTTCATTTCAAATTTGAACTCATTGTGACGAGCGGTTCTTTTTTTACAGCATTTTGAAAGTGGGACTTTAATTATAATTACCCTATATATATATCTCTCAATGTTCTACTGGAAGAAAATATAAGTGAATTAAAAATCTTGATAATAGCAATTATTGAAAAAAGAAAGTAATTTAATGTATGCACATTGTGGGCGATTTTGTTCGGTTCCTGGTAGAATGGTCGCTTTTCGTAGTAACCTGAACCTCTAAACTTCTGGACTGAGAAATAATTCTATGCTGGAGTGATCTTCATGCGGTGTCTAACAATCTGCAGGAATTCAAGTCATCCATGGAATGTTGAAACATGGCGGCTTTTGGACTCAAGTTTCAAGAAAGTTTTAAAAAATGACGCTTGGTGTCCAAACTAGGAGAGCAAGATTAAAAAGAGAAAGCTATTCAATTCGGCTCACATGTTAAACATTGTTAAATTTAAAAACTCGAAATATTCAATGGATGGGCCAATGGTTGGTTTCAACTATTTTAAAATAAATAAAATTATTTTTTAACATCATTTTCTCAAAATTGAAATATGCAAGGAAATAGGACATTTTTTAAATTAAATAATGTAACTATTTTATCTGAAATTGTAATTTTTAAGTTTCAGCAATAATTGTCTTAGATTTATAAGGCATTTATCATTTATTTTTTGGACTTCTTTAATACGAATATATGTCCTCCTACACAAAAGAGATTAAGATCTAATTAATCACTCTAAATAACATATATACATTATATAACAGTAATTTCTTAACATATTTCTTCAGATGTTAAAATATCCAAAAAGCTTTTTAAAAACTTCAATGCTGAAATTATTTAATCTGAAGTTGCAATTTTCGAATTTCAACGTTTTCTTAAATGCCTTAGACTTAAACGGCATTTAACATTTATTTGTTGGACTTCTTTAATATGAATATCTGTCATTCTATATAAAAGAGGCTACGATCTAATAAGTCTAAATAATATATAAATATATATGTTATTTTACTCTAACTTTTGAACTTTTTTCCTCAGACGTTAAAATATTCAAATACTTTTTTAAAAAAATTTCAATGCTGTAACTATTTTATTTGAAGTTACAATTTTTGAATTTCATCCATGTTTTCTTAAATATACATCTAAGATTCTTTAGATTTTAAGAATTTTAAGATTCTTTAGATTTTAAGAATTTGCTGATTTTCTTAAATATCGTATAAGGCATTTAACAATATTTTCGTAAATGTCTTAAATTTTAAAAAAACATTGTTTATTTCCTTAAATGTCTTTCTTAAATTAAAACAAAATAGGTTAAGATTTAATAAGTTGAATTAACGCATATACAACTCTAACTTTTGAATATATTTAATCAGATGTTAAAATATCCGAATAATATTTAAAAAAATTTCAATGCCGTAAATTTTCAATTATCTGAAGTCGCAATTTTCGAATTTCAACAATGTTTTCTTTATTGTCTTAGATAAGAAAACATTGTAGACTTTTTTTTAAATTGTCGTATAAGACATTTAATATTTATTTGTTGGACTTCTTTAATATAAATCTCTGTCCTTCTACATAAAAGAGGCTACGATCTAATAACTCTAAATAACATACAAAAATTTATAGAAATCTAACTTTTGAACATTTTTCCTCCGATGATAAAATATCCAAATAATTTTTTTTTTAAATTCAATGCTATAATTATTTTATCTGAAGTTGCAATTTTTGAATTTCAACACTGTTTTCTTAAATGTCTTATATTTAAAAGGCATTCAATATTTATTTGTTGAACTTCTTTAATATGAATCTCTGTCTTTCTACATAAGAGAGGCTACGATCTAATAACTCTAAATAACATATATACATTATATAACTTCCGAACACATTTCCTCAAACGTTAAAATATCCAAATAAGTTTTTTTTTTAAATTTCAATGCTATTTTTATACTAT